>PVJH01007326.1:0-93840 GCA_004026705.1 Nesogale talazaci | reverse complement strand
TCACTGTGACTAATCTATAGCTTTTGAGATAAGCCTAGTCTTTGCATATATATGCTTACATGTGCATGTGAGTGCTTATACAGAAGTATATAAAATCCCATTGAGTTTGCTGAAGTAGAAATATAAAATTTTCAGTACTCTAATATTTTAGTCAGGACTTGAAAGAGCTAGACAGTTGCTGTACAGATAATGGCTTAGAGATCAGATGGCAGCTGTAAGAATTGAGCTGTTCGAAATGTTTCTATAAGAAATATTGAATTTGGTATTTTCAGTGTAGATTATGATACAAAATTATAAGAAACTTATGCTAATGTTCTGAGTTCATTTTATGCAGGTGAAATAAAGTATTCAACAGGAATCTGGAATAACAGTTATCACAATAAATATAATTGACTTGAATAATCACTTATTATTATTCAATATGGCAAATATTCCTACACCCAACTTGTATGTCAGTTTATCATACTGTGGTGACTTATAATGTTGGAAGCTATTTCACTGGTGCTCCAAACACTCAAGGTGAAGAGGTTTAATTGGCACTTACAGTCTAACAACAGAGTACAACAAAAAAAAAATAGCCTATCCATTTCTGAGAATTTGACACTGGAAACATGATGAATAACAGAAGAACATTGTCACAAACACAGAACCTCGTGAACAGCAGTGTAACATCATCAGTGATGGGAGATGCACCTCTCAGATTGGAAAACAACCACAATATGACTGAAGAACAGCTACTGTCTCAAAGTTGAGTCCACAATAATGATGTACAAGGAGTAAAGATGTGGGGACCTTCTCTTCTTAATGGTATCTGACTCAACATGACAAGAAGCAACTTCAAATATTTAGTAATAATTAGAACACGGAAGACATGAAGTATGAATCTAGGTGTGTCAGTCCGGGTAGACTAGAGGAACAAATTCAATAGACACGCATATAGGTATAAGGAAAAGGGTTTATATACAAAAGGAATGTGACACCAAGAAGGCATCCCAGCCCAGTCCAGTTCAAAGACATAGGTCCGATATTAACCCATATGCCCGAAATCAGTCTGTAAAGTCTTCTGACTCAAGAAGGCACAGGCCAGTGGGTGCAGAATCCCGGCACTGGTGGGGGTCTCCCTATGGCTCCTCGCTTCCAGGGCTCAGGTCCATCAACAGCATGCCACTCCAGCTTCAGAGGTCTGCCTTCATTAGGGCAAAGCCATGTGGTCTCTCCACTGGCTCCTCCAACTTCTCGGAGGCTGCATCTTGTCTTTTTCGTCATTAATCATCTCTGAGACTAACTCCCAACAACTGGGAAAGATAGCTTCTCATTTTCATGAGGGAAATATCGCGAGGTTTCACAGAAGTCTCAGGAGAAAGCCCTGTCCACATAGAGGCCTCATTGGCTACTCAATGGCTATCTCCAGATTGACCGGCTAGACTCCACCCCTACATTTCAATCATAAAATTAACATAAGCACATGACTGCCACACTAGGAAAGCATGAAGTTGTCAAACTTGAAATGGAATGAATCAGAAGATTTTAGTGAACTGAAATGGACTTGGATTGCCCATATTGAACCAAGCAATCATAAGATTTAGTGTGTCAAGAAAGGTAAATTCCAGAGGAATTGTGTTGTATTCATAATGAAAAAGTTTTTCTAGAGAAACACATAATAGTACACATACAGCACACACAGATATTCTTATTTTGCTTGTGTAGACAGATAGTTGTGTATATATGTATATATATGCACACACAGAATATGTATGCATGTTATTTATGATCATTGAATTGACCTGACCTCCCAGTAACTCACCATGGTCCATCTGTGTTCCCTGTATGTAGAACTACTCCAGCGGAGCTTCAAGGCACTGGCATTTTAGAAGCAGTCACCAAGTCTGTCTTCAAAGACACCTGTAGATTGGCCCAAACCATCATACTTTGTACTGGTCCTTAAGTGAATCACCATTTTTGCCACACAGAAAAGACCCTCATCAAGATGTATTGGCACAGTGACTGCCACAGTGAACTCAAACATAAACAAAATTCATAAACAATTATTGCTGAGCATGGTATAGGATCAGACAGTGCTTTGTTCTGTTGCACATAGTGTCTTTGAGCTGGAAGCAATTCAATGACTCCTAACACTTATCTCTCTGTAACAATATCTATCTACATAGATATTTCTATAGATACCTACACAGATTGATATTGGTACATATATATGTACCCTACAGAGATTCTTTAAAAAGGAACAGTTTCTGGTGATTGTGTGAAATTAGCCAATTTAAAATCTGTAGGTTAAGCAGCAGACTAGAGAGATTGTCAAAATGTATATTAATAGTATGGAAGCATCTATCAAAAACTTCATTCTTTGCTCTTCCAGTTTTCAAATGAGGAGATGAGGCCAATTCACATTATGACTATATTCTAAGTCTTCCACAGACACAGATAATGGAAACAGAACAATGTTCAGAAAATGTTTAACCAAATAACTGTGCACCATACCCTGGCTAAGTTGACAAAACTTTAGCTATTATATTTGATTAATAAATAGAACCTTATCCATCATATATTATTATTAGTGGGACTATAAAACACAAAATCATAAAACTCTTTCTGTCTACACACACACACACACACACACACATATTATAGCTACTGCCTCAGTAATTCTAATCTTGGAGGTTTACCCATGAAAGATGAAAATTCATGTTAAAAAAAGGTTTTGGGGGCTGAGCCCCGGTGGCGTAGTGGTTATGCGCAGGACTGCGGCCCACTGGGACGGAGGTTCAATTCCAGCAGTGGGGCTGGCCCTCCTATTCCCACCACCGGAGAGCAGTGATGCCCCCCCCCAAAAAAAAAAGGTTTTGGAAGTATATATGTAGCAACTTTATCATAATACCAAGAACAGACAAAAGTCCAATGTTTTTGAGTAGGATAATTGAAAAACAAACTATTTTATAGTTCCACAATGATATATGAGTGTTATTCAGCAAAAATAGGATAAGTTGTTTATACATAAAATAATAGGGGTGGATTTTTAAAACATGGTACCAAGTGGACATCCTACATGACCATTGTATATTACATGTCATGATATTTTGTATAGCAGTACATATGTGTATACTTATGGAAAGGATAATTAAAGTCACATTGGAAAATAACCTATGGCATGGAAAATATTGACTAGAAAGATATAGGATATAACTGTGACAGGAAGGCACAGGGAACGACTCTCTGGGATGATTTTCTAAGGATTTATGCCACATAAGTGTATATATCCATTCAAACTCAGAAATTGACAAAATTTTTGCATTCACTTTCCTATAAATTTTAAATGAAAAGTAAAGGAAATAAAATTTCATAATAATGAACTGCTATAATGATATGCAAAAAGTGCCATACGCTTCTACTGCCATCTATTACATGTCAGACTGCTATACACAAGGCTGGCTGTTCAAGACCATGAGTGTGTACTTGGGGGAAAGATGATGATGCCTTCTACTGTCTTAAAGGTTTGCAATACTGTGAGCCCTAAATATGGTTGTGATGGTTTAAAAGTCATCATGATGGAAATGTTGTGTTTTCATAATGATTTATAGTCTGAATTTTTTAGTGTGCTATGTCTTCAACTTATTTTAAAATGTACCAGGAAAAAAAAAAGGTCTACCAATGAATAGAGAAAGTGGTGGATAAATAAATATATTTAAATATAGTCCAGCTTTAATGATACTTAAAAAGTCAATGGCTCAAGCTGTCGGTCTCTCTGCAGGAGAAAAATGCATGGTTTCTTTGATAAAGATTATCGCTTCTGAAATCCAGTGGACAGTTCTAATCTGTCATGTAGAATCATAAAAATTTGGAAGTAGCTTGATGGCAAAGGGGTAATGGGAGAATGATATATCTGTAATATGTTTAAATTTGGGAAATCTTTATTAAAAAATCATACAATAAAATAGTAAGTTATCTGAGCATATCTTGTGATTTTAGTTTGTTTTCACCACCTGGGACACCATCCTGCTTCAGGAATTGTTAGATTGAATGGTGGTAGTAAGGTGTATGAATAGCACTAGCATAGTTTCCCTACTGTGCAATTGCTAAAGCAAGTCACCCTGTAGCCTATTTTTGTTTTTATGGCAAGAATCACTGCATGAAGTCTCATTTTCACAAGTGTAAAGTCAGTGATACTTATTGCTCTGTGCAACAGAATCACTCATGGTTTGATGGAAGTTGTACCAATCTTCTTATCTGTGGATATATAACAATATATGGAAGGGAAGACATATTTTCTGAGAATTTTAACGTAGAGATTGGAAAATAAATCTATGGCATACTTCCCTTTGGTAATTAATTTTATTAGACTTATTTGAATGCTGGAGATGTGTCTAATTGAAGCTCATCTGCTGGCATAAAATATCATGACTTCTCAAGGATAATTTCCCCTAAAGGAAACTCTAATCTGGAATAGTGATCTGCAATTACATCAAGGACTTAGACTTTGTTGGTATTCCAATTTAAGACACAATGCAGGGGGAAGCTTGGAGGAATCCCCAGATTTAATTACCTGGCACAAGGCCTTGCTTTAAAGAATAAGGCTATGCATGCAAAGGTGAGTTAGAAGTGCTCTCACCTTGGAGCAGGTTGCAAAATTGTAAATTATGAAATGCAGTGGAGCTATGCAGACTGCATTTGAAAAAGGTGCACCACAGTAATGCAGCGGTAGCAAAAAAACTCATTGATCCTGGAGGGTAGACCATGATCATAGTTCATAATCATATTTTGCCCCTAATACTTGTCAGAAAAAACCCTGCTGTGTCAGCGGTTAATTCCTCAACTTATGACTAAAAGATTGTCAGGTTGGTTTGAACCACCCTAGCTGCTTTGGTGGGGGTAAAAAAGAAATACCTTTAAAAATCTGAAACAATCACAGACAAGATTCTTATGGGACTCCTCTATGCTGTCATATCAGATTGCTATGAATGAGGATGGAATCAAGAGCACGAAGCAACAGCAACAGCACATCCTTTGGAGAAATATGATATAGACTGTTTATTTTCGAATCCAACCCACTGGTTCTCCAATTACTTAGAAATGGAATGGGAGGAACAGAATCAACAGAGAAATAGTGTGCTAACTGATTATAAAAACATTTAGGACTGTAGCAATTATTTGAACAAATAAGAACAATATAATTGTGTTGACATTTCAAGATGATAAAGCAGTTGTAGTTAACAACATTAATAATTCTTCCGCCAGTTCTTTGTTTGACAATTAGGGATTTTGTATCAAGTAGGTCATTTTAAGAATTGGAAATTAATGAATTTACAAATAACTGACATCACAGACTTCTTTAAATGATCTATTGCACATTGGAGTTGAACAGAGTGCGGAATTAACGCTTGAAGCAGTAACTCAGAAACGCATGGCCAGCACGTCATTTCTGACTCGCAGCAACTGTATAGGACAGAGCAGAATCACCTCTTTGGAATTCAGGATTGGTTGTCTTTCCTGGGGGAAATGCCGCATCTTCTTGTTGATGGGCTTGTGGTGGCTGCCAATTGATGACCTTATTATGAACAATCCAGCATGGTGTTAAAAGGAGAGTACTGACATTTGGGAGAATGAAGGATGTTCAGTGGTCTGTAGGTGGCATTGAAAAATACTAACGTAAACTGAATGTCCCAGGAGATTCACTGCAGGGACAGGGTGGAATAATGGTTGTGTACTGGGCTGTGATTTGCATGGCTAGCAGTTCAAAACCACCAACAGCTCAGCAGGAGCAAGACTGGGCTTTCTTCTCCTGTAAATAGTTGCAGTCTCATAAACCCACAGGTGAGTCAGCATTGACTCGGTGGCAGTGATAGATGAGTCAATTGAGTTAAATTTTAGAGAAACTCTTACCAGCTATTGGCTTTAGTGTCTGACAAAAGACAATATTTTGCCATGTGTAAAGTACAGATATTAAAAAAACAAAAACAAAAAGAACAGATATTAATAATGACACAAAAGTGATATTTTTAGAGGTAGAGTAAATTTGAAAGCACAATCTGATTTGAACACATAAAACAAATATAAGGAATATAAAAGAGGGACATATTATGAATTAATTCACAATACGATGCACATATGTTGTTATTATTTACATTATGAAGTTGTGTGGCAATCATGTGCTTATGTTAATTTCATGATTGAGATGTAGGGCTGGAGTCTAGACTGTTAATCTGGAGATAGCCATTGAGTAGCCAATGAGTAGTCAGTATGAGAAGCTATATCCCCAGTTGCTGGGAGTTTGTTAGAGAGATGATTAATCACGGACAAGACAAGATGGCAGTGTCCAAGAAGCTGGAGGAGCCGATGGAGAGACCACACGGCTTTGCCCTGATGGAGCCAGACCTATGAAGCTGGGGCAGCCACATGGAAACGTCCGGCAGCGATGAGTTGCTTCTGCCACCACGGGATGCTGTTGATGGACTCTGAGCCCTAGAAGCGAGGAGCCATGTGGAGACCCTGCACCCACTGACCTGTGACTTAGTGAGTTGGAAGGAGACTTTATAGACTGATTTCAGGCATATGGGTTAATATCAGACTTGTGACTTTGAACTGGACTGGGCTGGGATGTTTTCTCAATGTCCTGTTCCTCTTCTATATAAACCTTTTCCTTATATCCATATGCGTGTCTATGAAATTTTTTCCTCTAGTCTACCCAGACTAACACAGTTGGTAACTCTCAGTGAATTGGTTTAAAATCATACAAAGGACATTTCAACAATGCAAAGCATATTTTTGTTAAAAACACAAAGACTTTTATGTACATTCCAATTCACATTGAACCTTATGTACAACAGAGTAGAACGGTGGTTCATGATGTTTCCAATGTTTTCATCTCTTCCTGCACACCTTCTTTTGAGGCTCCTCTGGGTGACCTACAACCACCACCAGCTTCTCAGGCAGCTGTCAGAGAGCTGTGGTGATGTGCTCCACCCAGTGAGTCCATGGACTTTATAAGGATTACATCAGGTAGATAGCACATTTCTGTGTGTGCATTATATATTATATTTAAATGTATATCTATTTAAACCTCCTGCTATTACAGAATCATGAGCAACCCTTTGATGAGGAAAAAGTTTATTATAGATTAAAGTAAGAGTTCAATACAGTCTTGCGTTCACTGTTATACAGTCGAATCCACTTTAGTAGATCCAGGGTGGCGTAGTGGTTGTGATTTGTGCTAAATTCCTTGCTACTCTGTAGGAGAAACACAAGGCTTTCTACTCCCATGAAGAATTACAGTCTCAGAAAACCCAGAGGAGAAGTTCTACACTGTCCTATACAGTATGAAAAATGAAGCTGTTCAAGGAAAAATAGTGAAAGTTTTTAAAATAAGCCTTCTAAATTAACAATGTAACATCTGTCTTTCATGCCAAATATAAATTATAAAATGTGAGGCCTCAAATATGCATTACTTTAAAAATAAGCTCATGATCTTCCCTTTTTTTCTTTAATTTTGCGTGGTGTGATTACATTTTATGATCTTTATATGACTCACTTAGGATAAAAATCACAGGCATTGTCATAGATAAACGGAAATCTATCAGGACAGGAGCCTTTAGAATGGAATCTCAGGGGTATTTCAACGCACAAGGGATTATTCCTTCATCACCACAGGGTTTTAATTCACTTTCCAAACCGTATCATGTGAAGCTTAGAACTCTAATAGGAAAACTCCATGCACTTTTATACCTCTCTAGTCAAAATGTTCACTTTAAGGGTGGTTTGATCTGTAGAGAAGAGGTAGCAATAGGATATAAATTAATTTCAGTAGTTTTATTCAACCTGACTTATGATGGCAAACATGTTTGCTTGCCAAAAACATAAAGTACTAAAATAATTCATACGCTTCAAATTTGTGGCTTCTTCCTCTCGTTTTATAAGTAGCATTTACCTAACTGCACATACTATTTTATATTCTTTTACAGAAAATAGCAGCCTCATTGTTAAAATAAATATGAGCAATATAATTACTAAATACTTCTAGGAACTATATTTGTAAGTCAGGAATACATTATTCTTTCAGACAGTTTTTAATTATACATGTTACATATTTTGTCACCTAAATATTTTCTTTGAAGTTACTTTCGAACACAGAATTTGAATTTGTTAAAATTAGCGAAAATTCTCCAATTTGGCAAAGAAATGAAACAGATACTTTTCATATGTTTCCCTGTTCTAACTGGAATCTCCTCGAGACTACAGAAGCTTCATATAATTGCGTATTTGTTGACAAGTGGAAATTAGATGCTAACTCGATGCTGCATTATGCTACCTGAAAACAAAGTAAGTTTATTTAACTTTTCTAATTGGGCACCCCTCTTTTTTCACCCCTTTCTCCTTTCATTTAGACAGGGCAACCTCAAGGAAAGTAGAGAACACTGGAAAAGTTCTATACCCTTTAATGGTAACTACACTAAGTCAGACATGTAAATTAACAGTTTCATTATAAGTTGCTTGCTGTATTTCAAAGAAATACAGAATGTATGTTCACACTGAGATATCAAAAACACATGAAGTAGGACTTTCTTTTTGATTGCCTGAGAAAAAGTCAGACAGAACCTCAAGTCCTAAACCCATAAAAAGTAAGTAGTGATCCAATAATTACAAATAAGAAAAGAATGCAGAGCAGCAAGAATGTGATTTTTTTCATGGTCTGGTTATGTTATATTTAGTTGAATTACATCCACTGTAATTTGAAAAATAAAATACAATTGATAGGTTAACTAGCACATTTATACATATATGTATGTGTCACAGATATGTATGTGTATAGGTATGTATATGTGATATATATGTATGTGTAACATATCTATTAGGGAATCCTAATTAGCTGAGCTTAATATTTAGTTTTATTGCAAACATACAAAGATTTTTATCATTTAAATCCATAGTAATAAAGTTTAATAGAGAAATTTGATATAATTTTTATTATATATCAGTTTTAAAGTAATAATCAAGACAAAGGGATCATTACACATTTGAGTTAAACATATCACTCAGGAACATTCTCCTTCAGCAGTAAAGAGAGTGCTGCTGTTCATCATTTTGCACAAAGTTGTTTGATTGTAGAGTTCTGGACTCTACTACTGTCACACCCCAAAGCTCTTCTTCACTATGCCCTTGAATTAAACAATCAAGGACTGTGAAAAAAACAAACTTTAAAAATGAGCATTATCATCATTTCACAAATGAGACAGAAAGTTTCAGAGCTATGAACAGCTTGCTCAAAGTTAAATATTAATAAGCATCATAGTTCATATTAAATCTAAGTTCAAATTTTCCATGTCATTTAGAATGACCCTAACTTTCTTTGAACACTCATGATCATTGATATCTAACTATGTGCCTTTACTAATAGAATTATGAGAAACTACTTTGATATAAGATTAGACATTGATTTTGAGGTAATTTTGTCTTAACCCTTTATTTCACATTTGCTAACTAGGGGTTAAAGGGTCAAGTGAATTACAACTGCTTACTAAATTTTTTTTAATGTCTCTTCCACTCTTTCATTGCATGGTCATGTTCCAATTTATGAATTAAATCATTTAATTATTTTAGCAAAATTTTATATATGTAATTATATGGAATAAGAAAACCTGAAAGATTGGTAAATTAAAACGAAAACCTACCCAGTATAGATTTCAGTCCAAACATGCAGCCAAAGTAAGTGGGCTGCAGCCTTGCTGTCAGTTGCGGGACAGCCAGCATACACTCAGGAGGACTTTAAGCAGAACTGCATGTAACATTGCTCGGCCCCTTCTATGTCCCTGGCAATTGCTATGCTTTAGTCTATGGCTTTGGCTATTATCCCAGTCCATTTCACTGAAAATGTTTTGAAACATCTGTTCTACCAATATATTGTCTTTATTTCTAGAGATTGCACTTTCCAACTGTCTTATATGTGTACCATATTCAGGAGGATTTAAAGCTTTCTTTAAACATTGACTAGTTACATTTGAATCAAATTTCAAAAGCAGTATTATGTCATGAAGGGTAACTCTCTTGGACTTTGATTATATTTTTTTTCTGTTTTGCATATTTGAAACACTGGATTGATGAACAAATTAAGAGAGCAAGGAGAATAAGTGTTGTTGGTACAATGGGTGAGGGGGGTAAATGGAAGCTGATACCAAGGTGTTCAAGAAGGAAGAGAATGTTTTGAACGCGATTTTGATAGCAATTGACTAATCATGCACATTATTTCTGAGAATGTTTGAGTGTTCCATTTCAAGGTGTATACTCAGCAATGATATTTGCCAGAGTTTCACCAGGAAAGCACAAATATTCTGTGTTTGGGGCGGAAATAGAAAGTATACCTTGCACAACATTTGAAATAGCTGGAGAAGTAAAGAACCAAAAACATCAAAAAAGAAAAATCACGAACCGCTCATGTGTGAGCGCGCAGACAAGCTGCCGGACTGCTAAACCGGAGTTGCGAAGCTGCCCGGGGTCGCTTTCAGTGTGAGGGGGCGGGGAGGAGGGTGCCTGTAGCGAAGGAAAGAGGAAAAACTGCACCTGGGGTACTCATCCACTATTTTAAACCATGATGACATCAAAGGGAATTTGATTTTGCGCATTTTTTCCCAAATTTCACACAGATTTTTCTTGAGGCCAATCCTTACTTGGAAACTAATAAGAAAACTAAGAAATACAGAGTATTTCCAACCTGCTTGATTTAACACAGATCAAAATTGCCCAGGCAAGTTTGTAAAACAGCATACAAAAACATAATGAAGAGTTATCTTCCAGAAGATTCTCACTCATGTCACCCTGTGAGTGTGAGTCACTGGTTCAAAGTCTCCAATGGCTGCTTTGGGGATCACTCGCCTTTTCCCGGGAATCTCATCCCCGACGACTGGGGAGAAGTGCCTTTTGGTGTGATCCACGTGAATTGTGGACATTTGGAAATCAGTTTTTAATTGTTCAGCTTGCTCAGATGAAGAGAAAGACCGCTAAGAAAGGCGAATTGACTTCTCCAGGACACACATAGAGATAATGTTTAAACATGCTTATCATTTGAACGCCCAGACCAAATTCCTTTAAAAAAAATAACACAACATTAATAATTTTCTTCAGTTAGGAAAGAACTCTAAATCACATTCCCCATTACTCTAAAAACGTTTAGAGAGAAAATCAATAAGGAGTAGAATAATCTTAAGATTGTGCAGGCCAAAAGCCTGTGTGAATTTTCCTGCTGACCACAGCATGTTCCATAAAATATAAGAAAATAACATTTATTCTTCTCTTAAACATTCATTTGCAACAGGCCTTTTATAAGATTGTCTTTTAAATAATTTTAAAGTAGTTAATTATCTGATACTATCTTTCTATATATGTGTATGATATTAATTATTTAAGCTTAGTACATCTGTATCTTGAGTGACCAAGTTGTGCCTGATAATCTTGAATATGAATTCACTCCTTTTTCGTAGTAGAATGATAAATTTACATTATAATTACCCACCTCAGAATTCCTTTATATACCATGTAATGATGCGTCCCCCAGCTCAGCTCAGTTCAGACAGAACATAATAAATCACATGGGGAAAATCTTTATTTTTAATATTACAATTATGCATTTAATGAACATTATTGGATTTTCTATTACTTATTGGAATCGAGCAGAAATATTTGTGTACAATTATTTTATTTCTGTTTTAGAAAATGCAGCATTTTGCTGCTACTGAAATGTTAATAATTAGCACCTCTATTAGAAGTCAGAGGCTGGTTTTCAGCAGCATTGTGCCAGGAAGCTGCTTCCCAAGTGAACAGAGAATTATACAGTTTTATTAAAGAAGAGTCTTTCCTTTGAATACAATTTTAAGAAAATCTTCAAAGGAACAAATTTAGAGCCTTAAATCAGAGCACAGCACTAATTAGTGTGTAACAATGATTTAGGCAAAGAGCATCAGGCAGGCCTTGTTAATTTTCCAAGCCCATTCTGTAGTCTCTTTGCTGTATGTTTCTTTTGATGAGTCAATTTCATCTAGGTACAGCTTTTTATATTTTAACTACTGTCATAACACTTCTAAAGTCTTAGAGAATGGTACATACTGATGCTGAAATCTGGCAATTATCTCCTAACTCTGCATTCCAATAACTAATTTTATAGCTCAGCTTAAATTGCTTAATTCAATTTCAAGTATTTTGCATTTATAATATTGCTTAAAGTGACGTGCCTCTGCATAAAATAATGCTGCCACCTATTTGTTTATATAGTCTTCACACTTAGAAATAGCACCATGCATCAGTCATCAATTATACATCACCGTATTTAAGATTTAAAAGCTGTCAGGCACATAGGTTCCCATGATCACATTTTTATACTGCAACTCCTTTTAGATATTACAAAAGTTAAAATATCAGTTTAATACTTTTGAAATGTTATGTACTACAAATCAGTTTATCAGAATAAACTGATTTCTTCATTTAAAAAATAATGTATCGATCTAAAAATGTTGTGGCAAATTATAAAACAGTAACAACAGAATGCCATATAACTGTGATTTATTACTTGAGCAATATGAAGTAGGAATTGATTACTATTAAGGTCAATATCAAGATTCATTGACTCAGGTATACATAGTGACTAGAGCTAAATTGGGAATCAATGTTTACATGAAGAAAACATAAATCTTCCTATGGATAAAAATATGTCAATATATTCTGCCATCCTGTTATTACCTATTATTAGAAAGCAATCTTTGAAGCATGATAAATATCTGGCAATTTAAAAATCAACCCCTGCTGTTTTTAGCTATTGGTCTCTGCATTATTAGTAAAGCAATGCTAGCTTATTTCAATAAAAATTCTACTATTTGTTTCACAAAAAAGTGAATCATAACAATCTTCTTCAAAAATATTGAGCTACTTTTGTTCCTATAGTCCTCTGAGAACAACCTCACCATATAAAACACAACACCAACACCAGTGCACACAGATCTCCCATTCGGTAACACACAAGAGGATAGGTACAAACAAATGAAAGACTATGTAACAATAAAAAGTAGGAAAATATGAAGTAAGAAACTCGGAATTAAAAATTTATAAGAGGGCTGAGTCCCAGTGGCACAGTGGTTGAGTGTGGAACTGCGGCCCACTGACATGGCGGTTCAAATACAGCAGCAGCTCTCCAGGAGCAGGGATGAGCCTCCCACACCCACCAGAGGGCGGTGATGCCACCTCCCCCCAAAATTATAAGAACACTTTTAGAAAACTAATATAATGTATACCATTTTGAAGAACTGTGTATCTAGCCCAACTTGCTTAGTATTTTTTGTTTGTTGTTTTGTTTTTATTTTGTTTTTGTTTTTTTTTTTGGGGGGGGACGCATCGCTGCCCTCTGATGGTGGGAGTAAGAGCCCCAGCCTTTGCTCTTGTGGAGTCGCTGCTGGAACTGAACCTCCATCCCAGTGGGCGACAGTCCCGTGCACAACCACTATGCCACCGGGGCTCAGCTGCTTAGTATTTTTAATGAAAATAAATACCACCTTTAAATAAACATTAGTTTCCTTCATTTCACAGCTACTCCTAATTCTAGTCCATTGCCTTAACCACCAGGCCAGTACTACAGTGAATCTCTCCTCACTCTATGACCCAATAGTGCCTGGTGTGTGGGTCTATGTGTGTTTTTATTTTATTTTTATTTTTAAAAAGTAAAGTTGATCAAATTACTTGTTTTCTTTGGAGTGACCGCATAGCTTGCAGATAAAGGATACAATTTGGGACCCTGGTATCACTTCTGTGTAAGCATTTGGTCTGCCAACTGAAAAACTGACAGTTCAAAGCCACCAAGAGGAAGTTGAGGCTATCCACTCAAATAAGAAAAACAGACTCGGGAATCTGATATAGAGTCTCTGAGTTGGTGCCAAATGTGGCGATTGTTTTCATTTTGGTTATTAAAAGTATAGCTGGACTTGAATATTTTTTAAATATTTACTGAATAGAGTGCTTAAAAATGGGATCCTTAAAACAGAGCATAGGTAGCATTTTATTTGGCATCCTGAAATCAACAACTGCGACTACCTGACAAAGAAAGAAGTGTTCCCTTGCACAGGATTTTTTCTAAGTTGCAGTGCTAGAAACATCAGTAGACAATAAAAATGGACTAGGAGCTGCAAGGGATAAAAGACAGGCAGCCCAAAAACAATTTTGCCAGAAGCAGTAATGAAACTCATCTTTTTCTTCAACCGTTGATGACTTTAAGATGGAGGGGTAAGGAAGAGCAGTAGTAACCTGAAGGGGTGTACCCTAACAATGGGGAAAGAACAAACTCCTCTAGGAGGAGCCTATGTACTACCCATTTTCCCCAGTAGGCAGGTATCAAACAACTCTCTGAGCTAAGGCACCCAGTGACATCTCTGGTCACAGTGAATTTTTTCGTACAAGCAGTTTCTCTTTAATATTGTGTGTGTGTGTGAGAGAGAGAGAGAGAGAGAGAGAAAGAGACAGAGAGAGAGAGAGACAGAGAGAGAGAGAGAGAGAGAGAGAGAGAGAGACAGACAGACAGAGAGAGAGATGGCCAATTGGAGAGAACAGCATGCCCTTAAATTGTGTTTCTTGCTTAGGAAAAATGCCACAGAAATTGTTGTGATGTTCAATGCAATTTACAAGGACAGTGATATGAGAAAAACTCAAGTGGTTTTCTTGTTTCAAAAGAAGTCCAATATCAGTTGATGACCAACCTCAATCTGGACTTCTGTTTTTTTTCAAAACTGATGAAAATGTTGAGGAAATCTGTGATGGGTAGGTTTGTTATGCCAACCTTGCCACAGAAGATTGGTGGGTCTGTTGTGACAGCACAGACAATGAACACGTGGGATGAATTGAAGGGCAGATATAGGAAGGGCTCGGCAAGTCCCGCCTTCTCTCTTGCTTCCGGATCTTCGGACCAGCTGCCTTGTTCATCCTTTGCCTCGACCTCCAAGCAACACTACCCGTGGGACACCTAAGCGTGGACTGTGTTGCTGTGAATTGAGGATCCTTCAAGCCCTACTTCGCCACGCTCCTGGGATATACATCTCTTGAGCTGGGGACTGTTGGACTCTGTCATCTGCCGGACTGTTGGTGACCTGCTCTGCCGCTTGCTGCCTGTGACCAGATAGCCTGGATTGCTCTACAGAGGACTACTCAGTGGCCTTCAAGACTTGAAGGACTGCCAGTCTTCTAGGTGCGTCACGCAAGTGAGTTGCACCGAGCAATCTGTATTGCTTTATAGTTAACTTTTTCTTTCTTATCTTATATACCTTTCTCAATATATAAATATATAAAATAATTACTCGTGTCCTGAACTTTATTTCTCTAAGAGAACCCTGCCAGACACAAAATCCATGCACTTGTGCTCAAAGACCAATGGCAGACCATTGAAGGGAGGGGCACTTTATCTGGACTATCTTCGAGCTTGGGTCAATTAATTTTAACAGAAAATTTGGGAATTAGAAGCATCATTGTGAAATTTTGCTTTCAGGTTCTGACAGAACAGCAAAAGGAGCATCAACTGGAAGCATGCTTTGATTTGAAAGAACACCTCTGAAGTGACTTTTTTCCCCCTAGGTCATTACTGGTACGAAACACAGTGCCATTTTTAAAACCCTGAAAGCAAACATCAAGCACGTCAATGGAAGACATCATCTTCATCTCTTCACATCTTGTTAAATGAAATCAAAGATCAAGATGATGCTTATTTGGTTTTTGATACAAGGGAGCTAGTGCATTTGTGGTTTGTTACAACAGGTCAGATGTTTTAGTTATCAAACTTGGGACACAGGGGTTCTGAAAAAGTACTTAATAGTGAGAGACATTAAAGGTCTGATTTGTGGCAAAGGGGGACAGATTTTGCCATCACAATAATGCACCTGCTCATGCAGCCATCTCCATGTGCCTGTTTGGGGCAAAAGGTAGAATGCCTTTCTTGCCCCACACTTGACTCACCTGACCGAACTCCATGTGACTTCTTTTTGTTTCTGTGAATGAAGAGGGATGTAAGTATAGGGATCTGATGAGGTAAAAGAGATGAAGAAAAAAATTGAGGGATGTGTTGTCAGCTATCCAAACAGATGAGTTTGAAAACTGTTTCCAAGAATGGAATAACAGATTTGACAAATGTATTAAGTGTAATGGAAAGTACTTTGAAGGTGTGTTAGTGTGGATAGACTAGAGAAACACAAATCCATAGACACTCATCTGTATATAAGAAGGAGGTTTATATATAAGAGCAATTAAACATTGAGAAAATATCCAGTCCCATCCAGTTCAAGTCCACAAATCCCATAGTAGTCCATATGTCCAACAGCAACCTATAAAGTCCTCTTCAGACTCATGAAACATACACAATGATGCTGAATGCAGGAGTATCACCGGTCAGTGGGTACAAAGTCCGTGATGGTAGAAGCATCCTGGCCCAGGCAGGGGTCTCTATTTGGCTTCTCCAAAGAGAGATCTGGTTGCATCCTTGTGACTTGTCTGACCCAGGGGACTAGGGTTGTCCCATGTGTATTCTCCTCAGGGGTGTCTCATAGGGAGTGTACCGAGAGACATAGTCTCTTGCCTCCAAGAAGAAATACTGGATTTCCCAGAATTCTCAGGAGAAGGCCATGCCCACACTGAGGTCTCATTGACTACCTCCAAATTGACAGGATAGACTCCACCCCTACATCTTTAATACTCAAATTGACACCAGATTAGGTGACTACCACAGAACGTGATAAGGTTGTTTTGTTAAAAAAAAAATGTAAACCCATAGTTTTGAAATTATGGGGTTTTTTTGTGGGGGGGAGATATCCTTCATATAAATATAGTCAAAAAATCTCATGAATAGATTGCCATGCATAACTGATTTTTTTTTTGCTTTGTGTGTTTAGAATTCTTAAAAATCCATGTGCATTAAGGTTGACAACATGCACGATAAAAGTGTGGTTCAAATCAAAGTGCAGAATCAGAATAAAATTGAAAGGGTTAGCACAGAGGCTCAGACAAATACCTAAAATGCTGTATTAGAGTACTAGATGCATTTTCTTAGAGGAATTTACTCATTATAAGATGTGAATTTTTAACAGTTTGAGAAAAGGCACCTAACTTGCAAAAAAGACTTATAATTATTTCATCATTAAATACTAAGAGACATATATTTAATATGTCAAAGACAAAAAATGGAAGAGTAAAAGAAAACACATTTAAGAAACCGTGAATTATGTGTTAAATTTAAAATTTGTATATTTCTTTCAAAATCTAAAATGTGAAACTTGCTTGCCAGGAACTTTAAATAAATATTAGACTATTAACTAAAAATCATCCATGTATAAGATAAAAATTTAAATATGCATTCAGGATCATTAGACTCCAGGTTGAAATAAGTGAATTATGATTTTCTTGACATCAGAATGGCAAGTGGGGGTGGGGGTGGGGGGGTAGGGAGAAGAAGCACTTAAGCAGAAACTCTCTTGGAAATGATGACAGCCACATATGTACAAATATGCTTGATACAATTAATGTATGGAATGCTATAAGTGCTGTAATAACCCCAATAAAATGAAGGGGGAGAAATATAACTGCAATCTCAGGAGGAAAAAATAAGCTGGTATAAAATATTTTTCCTTTTAGATTTATTTATATTTCAATTTTATGTGATTGAATTTTTAAATAGTTATCATGTTATGACAAAATAAAAGCAAATTTGCATCAAAGGAAGTATATCTTATGCCTAACAATGAATAAGCATATCACTGTTAGTGGCCATCAAGTTGATTCAGGCTCATGGGGACCATTATGTATGAAGATGAAAACTGCTCTGATATATAACTTCTGGTTATATTAAGTCGCCAGTCTTCAGGTTGGTAGTTCTGTGCTTACCAGTTTGAATCACCCAGAAACCTATATTTTACATAACATATAGAAAAATATCTCTATATCTTGTTGAAAAAGAATTTGACATATGAATTTATACCTTTCATATTTTTTCATGCCTAATAAACACATATTTAAATATAAAATATTTAACTTAATTGTTTATGTAGTTAAATCCACAATTTATAAATTGAATCTTGCAGTATATTAATGCTTGAAAGCCACACATAAACTCATTAGAAGGCCAAATGTTAAAGACACAATTATTAACTTAAAAATCCTTGAAAACATTTACCAGTGTCAAATAATAAGTACTAACGATAAAGGCAGACCAAACTTTATCCAGAACTTAGCCTCGTCTTCATACAGGTGAGAAATAGACAGGTGTCACACGGCAAAACAAACAAAACACAATTTGACATGGTAAAAGTGTCTATGATAATGGATTAAAGTAGAGGATTATTAAGGAGCAATCGCCTACATGTATATGTCAGTTGGGTATTCCACAGAGATTTAGCTCGTGCTTTTGATGTGTTCCTCTGCTGTGTCGAATTGGAGCCTGCTACATGTTGGGCTGCCATCTGAAAGGTCTGCAGTTCAAAATCACCAGGCCCTCCGAGGAAAGAAAGATGGGACTTTCTGCTGCGATAAAGAGCTACAGTCTCAGAAACGCACAGGGACAGTTTTACCCTGTCCTAGAGATTCTCCATGAGGCAGCATAGACTTGATGGAAATGAGTGTGCTTGGTTTTGTTTTGTTTTGTGTGCAGGGGGCTATGGTTTGAGAGTGCCAAACTAAGAGAAAAAAATTGATTTAGGCCATGACCATGAGCCATAAAATTATAGGGATCATGTTATAATTTCAGAACTAGTAGCATTGAAAATCTAACATTATAATGTTAAGCAAAATGTAGACATCAGGAAGCCAATCTAAAAGGATTTCTGTAGCAAGAATGTACTGGGAAGAATAGTGGTGAGTCATTTTCTTTCAGCAGAAAGTGCTGTTCTAGTAGTCCATGTTTGGGTTAATTGTCTTTGAGTCAGTTCTTGCTCTCGGCAACCTAAAACATAACAAATGAGGCACTGCACATTGCACTGTCATGTTCACAAGTGTCGTGTTTGAGCCCCTTGTTGCATCTTAGAGGCAGTCCGTTTCCTCAGGAATGATTCTCTTTTTCACCACATCTCCACTTTTCCAAGCACGTTTCCTTTTCCAGGAACCAATATCTCCAGATAAAATGCCCAAAGTACATGTGGGAAGTCTTTCTATCCTTGTCTCAAAGGTGCAATCTGTCTGACCATTTCACAGCACCTGGCATTTTCAATATTCTTTGGCTGCACCATAACTCAAATGCATAAATTCTTTGATCTTCCTGTGTAATGTCCAATCTTCACATGCATATGATACAAGTGAAAATATTATGACTGGGACACTTTAACCCTCAAAATGACATCTTTATTCTTCAACACTTTAAGAGATCTTGTACAGCAGACTTACTTTGTGCAGCAAGTCTTTGGGTCTTTCAAATGCTGCTTCCATGAGCAGTAATGGTGGATCCAAGCAGAACAAAATCCTTGACAATTTCAACCTTTGATTCATTTATCATGATGTTACTTACTGGTCCAGTTGTGAAGACTTTTGTTTTTTAGCATTGAGTTCTTATTTCTTGCCTGAAGTCCTTGATCTTCATCAACCACTGCTTCCAGTTCATTCACACTTTCTGCAAGCAAGGTTGTGTAATCTGTATTTTATCACAGATTATTAATAAACCTTCTTCCCATTCTGATGCCACATTCTTCTTCTTATAATCCAGCTTCTCTCATTATCTGCTCACCAAATTAAATGAATTTGATGAGGCGATACAACCCTGTTCTTCACCTTTCCTAATTTTAAAACATGCAGCGTCACTTGTCCCTCTATAGCTCCATGTCCAGGTTTCACATGGGCACAATGAAGTGCTCTGGGTTCTCATTCTTTTCAGTATTATCTATAGCATGTTATTATCTGTACAGTCTAATGTCTTCTCATAACTGGTACAACAAAAGTGAACATTTTTCTAGTCTACCCTACTTTGCATCAAGATCCATCTGATGTCAGCAATGATATCCCTTGCTCCATGCCCTCTTCTCAAGCAGATGTAAATTTCTGGCACCTTCCTGTTAATGTACTGAAGAAACTATTGTGGAATTATCTTCAGGAAATTTTACTGGTATGCTGTATCAGCGATATTGGTAGTGGTATTAGGTGTCCTCTGCTACCCGAGGTAGAAGGAAACACTACCGAGTCCTGAGCCATCTTCCTAGCCCTTCCAAGTCTTGAACCACTGTCGCAGTCACGGTGTCAATCGATCTTCTTGCGGGTCTTCCTTTCTTTCATCAACCATCCACTTTACCAAACACGGTGTCCTTCTCCAGTGACTCCTGACAAAATCCAAATTTGTAAGATAGACTCTCACTCTCCTTGTCTCCAAGGAGCATTCTGGCCTCACTTCTTCCAAAAGAGAGCAGTTTATCCATGGAGTCATCCACAATACTTCTAATATTCTCCACCACAACTCAAATGTCTCAGTGGTGCTTTTTTAATTTAATTATTTTCCACTTCTTTGAAGGGTCATACTACTTTGCAATGGCTATAAATATGGGTCCCATCCAGAAAGGAGCCAAAACTATCTTCAAAACTTCTTGGAATAAACTGCTGAGTGTTTTCTATGCCTTATCAGTGTTTTTAAAATATGTCAATTAAAACCTGTTAAGCCCCACACCTGTTTATTGTTGATGTTTTTCAGGGCTTGAACTTCTTCCCTCAGTGTCATAAGTTCTTGGCTTTCTACCAAGTGGACATAGAGCATCTTTGTTTTCTTCCCAGTACATGATCAATACATCGAAATTACATAAAATGTCTCAAGTGTAAAACACACATTTTATTGGGAAAAACCTTAAGAGTAACTAAGCTAGATTATTTATTTCCATGTTCTTGCAAATGATAGGAAGCCCTCAGCATTAGAATGCAAAAATTTAACATGTGTTAAGGAATGATTGTGACTATTAACTAATTAAAGTTACAGGTAAGTTAAATGTTACAACTAAGGGGAGAAAACAAACAACAAATGAAGGAACAAATAAACAACAAAAGCAAATATTGTTAAACACAAAAAGAATTGGAACAAGTAAATTTATGACTAATTCTTTATTAGTTGGGATTTAATACATTTATCATTCCATATTTCAAGCAGAACTGTACAACTGCTACCACAAAAGTCTCAAACATTATTTTTAAATTATATTTCAAAAGCTATATCAAATTTCATTATAAATGGTATTGAAACTTGCATTGTAATTCTAAAGTTTTGTTAGTAAATATTCTCCAGTACTTTGAGTTGAAAACCTTTAAGTTATATGGATGCATGATGATGTGCTTACAGTAAAATATGCCAGAAGATGGGTTACTAAGTGTTCTAGACAACCAAATGAGACACTTCACAATCCTTCACCATCCTTACCATTGGTGCTATACTTGAGCCAATTGGTGCACCCACTGTGTCAATCCCCAGTGTCTTCCTCTAGTTACTGACCTTTCACCTTACCAAACATGATGTAGGGTATAGGTAAAGCAATAGTATCTTGATTTAACAAACAAATGAGACATGGACTGTAGCAACATCATGTTATGTTCTTGTAAAATTCACGGCAGAGAATTATACACTCTGGATTAGAGACATAGGATCAATGACCTCTTGTGGTCTCTTCAGTCTGTCTTATATTGGCCTGTCTTATATACGAACAAGAACTATCTGAAATTGAATACAGACTTAAATTCTGCATAGTACCAGGTATATCATTGCAAATTATTGAAGATAGTCAGGGAATTCAGTTCACTGGAAAATCACATTTGTCTTCACAAAAGCTTATTTATTCACATACTGAATTACAAAAGCCATAAGCAGTTCATCATGAAAAGTTTAGTTCTTTGAGATATAGTGTTCAGCTTATTACTTTGGAATGATCAATTTGCATCTCATCCAGAAACACTTAGACCTTGGGAATACTGGGGGAAATAAACAGTCCATTAGTAGACCCTGCCCACTTTGAGACAGTATACTTTCCACATGCTAACACTTATTACATCACAATGTACACCCATAGCTTATGAAAAAATACAATGTTCCCCCACAATTTTCAAGGGATTTAGAAATGTCCATTGACATAATGATCCACATCTTTGCAAAGGTCATGTTTTAAGAATGTTAATTAACTAGTTGAGGTAATTGACATATATAAAAGTAAATAAAATCAAAAGACAACCTTAACAGTGTTTGGATTCTGATACATACTCATAGAGTACAGGTTCCAAAAAGTTTGGATTGCTTTCATGGATAAAATAAATAGTTCAACTCAAGGTTTGATGTGTGAACTTTGAATGTTAGCGAAGCACTAAAGCACATAACGAAGGAACTGACCTTTTCATTCTTCAGTGAGAGCTGCATGTGATCCCATATCCACGGGATGCATGTTTGCTACACAGAGTTATGTCTAATCATCTTGCTTACCATGTCTCAGCATGTGACTGCTTTGGGAAAAGCAGCGACCTTTCTATTCTATCAACTGATCAATAAAACTGAGATCTCGGTGGAAACATAGTGCATATTGCTAATAAAACTGAAGGCAATTCAGTCAAACCTGATCCATACTAATATAAAATATACAATTACCTCTGATTATGTGAAATAAAATTGAATATCACCATATGAATGTAAATAATATATATGACATTTGATGGTTCAGATTTACCATTGATTTTGGAAACTGCAATCTATTAAATGATGATCATATATGTCTCATTTTTGTATATCATATAATAAATAATGTTTCTGTTTTCCTCAAAGCAGAATTCCTTTGGAGTAAGCTACCACAATTGCATTAATCTGTTTTGATTAATTACCAACCTTAAAATGTAATATATATATATATATATATATATATATATATATATATATATTATTCCTTTGGTGGTTGTTGGGCTTTGTTCAGAGTTCTTACTTTGAGCATGCCCAGTGAATTGTGGCTAGGAAATACCATATATGTACAATTTTAATAACCTTTTTGATTTCTTAAGAAATGTATTGGTAAGGTTGTCATGGTTCTGCTTTTGTGAGTGGGTGTTATTGGAAGTTTTGCCATATTGCTAATCCCCATTTTTCATCTAAACTGTATCCAGTCACTTAAGAGTTTAAACTGCACATGTCAACAATTCATATATTGTAGTCTCCATCTGTCTAGTATTTATCATTCCTCTTTGCAAAGTGTTTTAAATTCTATAACATTGACTAATTAATGACACTATCAATAGAATTATTGTATGGCTCAGAGAGAAGGCTTTTAATGTTCTCTACTAAAAAATGATAACTATGTCTCTAAAGTGAATGAGAGATTAAAAATGCGTATAACCCATAGATATATGAATGGAATTTGAGCCCACACCTTATTACTTCATTATAGCTCCTCTCTAAGAACTTCTTATGGCATGTCCTCTTTTGATGCTTGACCTCATGAAGTGATTGCTGACGGAATAAGTGCTATATCAAGATATGGAGAAAAGCAAATAAACAAAAAGCACCAGATGGCACCCATTTCTCAGGAAGAATCGTGATTATGGGCTTGTCTTAAACAAGCAGCCATCTAAGTGAGAGATCAAGCACATAGAAGAAGTATGCCAGCCTGTGCGATCTAAGAATTATAAATAATGAACTCCAAAGTCAAAAGATAATATAGTATAGTATAGTGTAGTATCATAGCTGTAAATACTTGGTTTGCTGAAGGTCACAGAAGTTAGGGAAGGGCACAATCCATTTGCAGGCTTCTCACGTGGATTGGGCCTCCAGTGAAGCCCCGTGACCAGAGTTCAGTGAAATGACTGTCTTTGTTGTTTTCTGAGAGTGTTGTAGAGTCAAATGTGGAAGAGGTAGCCAGGTTAATACGCAATACCATATTATTTCATCTCCCTTTTGACCCATTTTATAATTGTTTCAGATTTTAGTATTTTCTGCTTTATTTTCCATTGACGTATTCTCTGTTATATTTAGTTATTGTTGAGGGATTTTTTGGTTTTCTTTGGGGGGGAGTGTTTTGGATGATATTCTGTAAAAGAGCTCCAGTATAGATCAATGGATATAGACAGTAGCTGGATTAGCACTTAGGTAAGGGGAGGATGGGGGCAGATTAGGCTGTATCAACAATGAATATGAGAAGAAATTATCTGATTTTGTTTGTGGTGCTCACTGCACAACACTTCTCTATATGATTGACAAATAAACTGTATGATATGTGAAGTATATGGCAGTTTAACTATTTTTAAAAATAAAAAATATCCCTCTCAAATTTGACATTTTTCTTCAGCTTAAATTGTGATACCAATATATATACTGAAGTAGAAGTAAAAGATATTATTCTGTACATATCTGAAATCACTGGTTTTATCTTTGATTTAGAGGATTGTGTTTTCTGATTTTTCATAATCTGCACTAAAACTGAAATATGTAATTTAGGATAAATAAGTATCACTGGAATTTATTTTTGTTACTGAATTGCATTCTAATTTTTCTATAGAATAAGCATAATTAAAAATTATATGCTGGAGATTTCCTGACAGTATCTATTTGATTAGCTGGCAAACTAACAATATGAAATAGAAAGTGGCTTTCCAGAGTACAATTCTAATATATCTATAAATCTAGTCAAGATAGTGTAAACAGTGGTGCAAACTTAAAAACAATTTTTTTACTTGAGTGACATAAGAAACCTGTTTCAATATCACCTGATTCACCCCAGAAGTGGAATTGTGTCTTCTTTTACTATTTATTATTGTCAGCTACCATATGATTCACCCATTTGGAGAACTTGTCTTTGGTTAGAGTTGATAGTTATTGAGCTAATACACCTATCATTCTAAAACATAATATCTTTAGGACACAGTAATATTGAAGATATTAATTTTTAAAATGCCAGTACAAGTGTGGCAAATTTGTATAAATCTATACAATTGTTTTAAATATATAAGTTCAGTAAATAGATTTTTAAATAAATTCATATGTTCTTTCAAATATCTCAGGATTAATGAACAAACGAATATACTTCTGAAATAAAGAAATTCCCTGCAATCGACCCTAAAAAGGAGGAAAAGGGAATAGAAATAATCATACAGATTAAAGGCATTAAGAGAACTTGAAGCCCTTCCTAATGAAGAACAAAGACTAAACCTTCATTATAGATTATTGTAGTAACCAGATCCAACTTACAAAGAGTCCTCAGAGTAGAACTGCCTACACTTGGGACTACTTGTCTCAGAGGAGCCTCCGTGGTGGAGTGGTTACACATTTGACTGCAATCCACAGGTCAGCAGTTTGACATGACTCAATGGCAGAATGACAGGGTTTTCTACTCCCATAAAGAGTTTCAGTCTACCACTATCATGATCCCTACCTGACAAATCCATCTAGACCAGGGGCTGTGCACTGGACCTGGAAACATAGGGATTCAGGAGAGATGATCCCTTCAGGACCAGTGGTGGGTGTGGTGAGACCAGGAGGGTGGAGGGAGGGTGGAGTGGAAGGCGAGAACCAATTGCCAGGATCTACATATGGTCTCTTGAGCACGGACGGCAGGACACATCAGACAGAGAATGATATGAAAAAATAACAACAATGTGTAAATTATTAAAGGTCCATGGAGGAGGAGGAGTGGGGAAGGAGGAGAAATGTGGGGAGCTGATACTGGGGGCCTAAGTGGAGGGAGGATGTTTCGGGGTTGATGATGGCAACAGGTGTGCAAACGTGGTATGCATGCAATTGACATATGCTTAGATCATGATGGGAGTTGTATGAGCCTCAATAAAATGATTCATAAAAAAAAGAGTTGCAGTCTCAGAGACTCTACCTGCTTCTACCGTGGCACTGTGTGTCAGCATCGATTCAATGACACTGGATGTCTTTCTCTTTTTTCTCTTTTTTTCTCAGAAATTAATTTTTCTTCACAAAGTTTCACAGACCTCTATAACTCTTCCTTTTTCATTTTAAAAAATTCATTGGGGGCTGAGCCCCGGTGGCGTAGTGGTTGTGCGCGGGACTGCGGCCCACTGGGATGGAGTTCAATTCCAGCAGTGGGGCTGGGCCTCCTACTCCTGCCACTGGAGAGCCGTGATGCCCGCCCCCCCCCCAAAAAATTCATTGGTTGGCATCTAAATAGAAAAAGATATTAAGGCACATTTGATCTGTGAATATAAAACAAACTTCTGGAGTAATGACAAGTCAATTTTACATTTGCTTCCTAAAATTTGTGAACATCAGAGTCTGAGTCTACTTAATATTTAGTAAACAGTAAAAAATATAAAAGTTAAGAAAGGTAGGAAATAATTTACTAAAGAAAACCTTTCCAGATCTGTTTATTAAAAATCAAACATGCTAACCATTGAGTCATCTGCCTGATACCCCCAAAAAACTAGTGCCTAAAGGCTACTCAAGAGATGGAAGAGTTCTAAATGAGTCTGGTATTAAATAAAGAAATTTCCAAAAGAATAAAGCAAACTGGTGATTGGGATTAGTCATCTCCACTAATATAACAGAGACAGTGTGAACTGAACAAAACCAGGTATGTTTCTTTCTAACATTTTCATTCGGGTGTTTCATTATTTTCTTTTTCTTATATGTTGGCCTCATTATATTTATTACAATTGTTCTTCTTGGCATTCTAGATAATAATACCCTGCTTTAAAGACAGGGTAGAAAAAGAGGGGGGAAAGGACCAATCATTCTTGAAAGTTAAAACCCAGTTGATTTAGGTGAAACAAATTATGACTAAATCATCCATCCGCCATATTGTGCTTTCCTGTGATTTCAAAACAGCACAGAGCTTGGGGAAAATATTCAAGTTGCAAAGCCCTTCTAAGGATGATAATACAAGCATTATCTTATTTCTTCCTTGTACAACTGGAACATAAAATGGCTTTTTAAAAAGATATGATTTGTTTTCTAACATTACCAAAAGAAACTCTTGCTTAAACCATAAGGAGAGAGTGAGAGAACCTGAGCGAATTAGCCTAAAAGTATCCCAAACAACTCGGAACTCTAGCTCTCTGTGAAGATTTGCATTGTAGCAAAACCCTTAAGCATGAGTAATGGATGGCTAGACAAGGTGGTTCTATCCCCAACAGGAAAATTCTCAAGTTAGAAAAATAGTAATAAAATTGAGCAGCCTCATAGACACTAGATTTATATTTTATGACTCTTAAAGCCCTACACTTAACCAGCTGGTGGGGAAGAATCATTTCCCACGGATCATAAATCATTTGCCTTTCTGCAGTCCTCAGTGCTCACCTTCTTGTCTCTACTAAGACAAATTTCAAGGAAATTTGCATTATGCGATAGAATATATGCATAGCCAATCCGGTTTTTCTGACTGTCTGCAGATAGTCATAAAATAACAAGAGTTACATTATTTGTATTCCTGCTCTCTGCACTGCTACTGGTGGTGATCCAAGGTAGGCATGGGCCCTGGAGTTTAGTTCGAGTTTAGTTTAGTTAGAATTGGGTCATAAGAAATGACAGCCCTTTGAAAACCATGTGTTCATTTTCCTGTAAACCAAATAGAGCATAGCAACGTTGAAACAACATCACATAAAATGCTGTATACCAAGCTCCTATCAATAGCCAGAGCCAATCTGGAGGAAAATCACCAGAACTGTCAGAGATAATTCACTTCAGAAAACAAATAAATAATAAATTGTTGAATCAATAGAGTAAAACAGAACACAATCAGTTTTTTAACCTCAGCAGCTAAAAACAAAACAAAACAAAAAGTATCAATATTTTTAATGTGATAAAATTCTAAATTTTGAAAAAAATTAAACCTCAGTGTACATGGCTACAATTGTTCTCCAATGTGATATAAAATTATTGCTCTCATGTCTCTAAAATAATTCAATGATTCATTTATATATTCCAGTACTTTATAAAAACACCACTATGATATGAAAACAAACTTCAAAACAATTTTCAATAGAAAATTTTGAATTTTGCTTTTATATTACATTTTACTAGCTTGTAAAAAGTACAGAAAGAGAAGAGACAGCTACGTTCAAATGGACTAAGAAATTTCATAATAATTTTAAAAAACCCTAAATTCAGAAAACATTAAGTGAACAAACATATTTTGGACATCTTTAAGCTTGAGGAGAAAATCTCACCTGTGGTGAATTCTGTGATTATTATTACAATTTTTTATTCTTTGCCAATAGATGATTGATTCAGAGTGTCATTTTCCTGGTTAATCACTTTAAGAGTGTATTAAGACCAAATATCAAAGAGATTCTACTTACCCAATTTAAGATCTTGATTGGAAACATATATGTTCCTTTCTTGTTCCCCAAAGTGAAGTGGTTTTAGATTTGGATTTTCAAAGTTTAGCACATATAGTCATGATTTAAACACAAAATTCCAACTTAAGAGCAATAGTATGCTGAGAACAGCTTGACAAAGAAGCAGAAGAGAAAGGTTCACAGCAGTGAGAAGGTCTGAGTTGGTTTGGAAAAGTTTCTTCTGCCTCTTCCATAAGACTCTTCATAAGGTGATTGAAGTTCAAAATGTGGGAACAAGATGTGGGATAAATAATAACAGCATCTAATTGTAGCAGCTGGTTCAAAGCACTACCATATTAATCACAAACTTCATCCAACAATTCAAGATATCAAAGCAGACTTGTTGCTATCGCTTAAAGTACAGACAGAGCAATGCATTCTAAATGTTGACAGTAGCTTTGGCTCCTAGTAGGAATGTCGTGGTACAAGAAAAATCCTATTGGGGTATAGTTACATTTGTGTGTTTGGGATTTTGTGATGTAATGTGAATCCTGCCTTTTGACAGGCCTTATCTAGGTAAGTAGAAATTACTGGCATGGACACCATTCCAGAAATGAAACAAAGGAAACAAAAAAGATGAGACTGTATTTTCTGACACTATTAATCTGTATCCTCATTCATGGAAAAATCTGAACTGACAACAAAGGATTACCAAATTTCTGAAGAAATAGAAGCATCAAGAGTACAAAAAGAAACAGCAAGGGGAGGGTGTCCTAGAGTAGTTGGTGAATTTTGAACCCTCAATCCAGAGGTTTACAGACTGTTTACTTAACAATACCACTGGGGTTCCTACATAGCTAATGGCTCTTTATAATTTGGCACTTCCTATAATAGTGAAAGGTCGGCTGACTGATTTTTAAATAATTCTTTAATTTTTGATTCATAAATCCTTACATAAGTAAAGACAATTTATTTTATTTCTTCTGATAATCTGTAATATTGAGACTATCTCTAACATTAGAGATTGTTATATGAATTCATTATGTGCAAGTTACTTTATTTATACTCTAATATTAGAGATTATTATATGAATTCATCATGTGCAAGTTACTTTATTTGTACTGCAGATACAGCAAGAAGAAAAATATTTCCTTTCTTTAATGGCAAGGGCCTTGAGGAAACAATAAACTTCAGAAAAATTCCTGAACATAAATACAATTCTTATATTTTCAGATTGATTAGAGAAGTGCCCGCATTAATCATTATAAGAAAAGAAAACAACACAAAATGAACATTTGAAACACAAGTCCATATTCTGGTAGTTGAAAATGATTAGTCAAATGTACACCTGAAGGAATGCTTCATCCCCAAAAAAGAAAAAAAAAACACCTTATTTTAGCCAACAGAAAATCGTCAAAAGGGTAAAAAGGAAAAATAAATGGAGAAAACAATTACAAGAACTCTAAAGGAAAATAAACCCAAAGATGAAAAATTTAAAGAAATTTCAAATTGAGAAAGCCTACACTCATCAAACAAGAAAAAAATACAAAAGTTTGAAAAATAAAAAATATTTTATTTTTAAAACATGTGCCATGCTCTACGAAATACATTTTAGAATAATGAGTGTGATAGGCAGATTCATTGTGCCAACATGGTCAATGAAAATAGGAGGGTTTGTTGTGGTAGCATGGCCAATGAACACACGCGAGTTGATTGAAGGACAGAGATATAAATGACTTGGTGAGCCTCACCTGTCTCTCAGTGTGCAGCCAGCTGCCTTGCTTGTTCTATGCGTCCATTTACAAACTGCATTTCCTGTGAGACACCTAATCCATGGACTGTAAATTGAGATTCCTTCAAGCCCTGCTTCACCACATTATTGGAATATGCATCTCCTAAACTGGGGACTGTCAGAAGCTGTCGTCTGGCTGACTGTTGGTGACTTGCTTTGCTGTTTGCTGCCTGTGGCCAGATAACCTGAATTGGTCTACAGAGGACTACCCAGTGGGCCTCAAGACTCCAAGGACTGCCAGTGTACTTAGTTGTTTCATGGTTCTGAGTTTCACTGAGGCATTTATACTGTTTTCTAGATTAACTGTTTATTTCTTATGATATAGAGATATAATTATTACTGTCCTGGTTTAGTTCTCTAGAAAACCCTATTTAACACAACTAGTTCACCATAATATATTTATGATGCAAAGAATATTTATCATAAGAAAGTCAGAAAATTTGCTCAAATATGGTTGTGCCTGCTATGAGAGAGGTTTCTGTCTAAAAAATTGAATGATCATACATACCAGAGTTAAAATCCTATTTTAGAATAAACATGTATTCCAGCTGAGAAAAAAAATGTAAATAAATTAAAATGATAACTACTTCAAGGAATGAAACTGCATAAAAGAGTAAAGATTAATGAGGTTGTAATGAAAGTGTGGACAATTTTAGATCTTGGATATTTAGTGGGGGAAATACAGAGCAGTCACTGCTTCAAGGAAGAAGCAGACTAAATCTTGACATGTTGTTGTATTTTCAGAGTTCTTATTTCTTGTCTCAATTAGCAAATGAAACAGGATGGGTAAGTCTGTTAAAAACATGTGGATTAATGTTTTCGTAAGATACAGCAGGAGATAATGACAATGAGTACAAAATAAAAGTGTTCTGAAATTGACTCTGGCAATGACTGTACAAATCTTAATACGATCAAACTATCTAATTGTATGATATCTGGACTATGAGCCAATGAAGTGTGTTTTTTTGTAAAAGAGCATCTAATATAAAGAAAATACATGTTTTTTCCTAAAATGAAAAGAAATAAAAAGTCTCTGAAGAGGATGTCTGAAGAGACTAAAACTTTCTCTTGATTCTTTGAAGGCTAATCCTTGATCCCTTTGATACCTTGTGGTCACACAGGCTGGGGTGCTTCTTCTATATAAGCTTTGTTGCTTCTGAGCTAGATGGCCACTTGTTTACTTTCAAGAACCAAAAATTATAACATTGCAGGCCCACCTTTCTGATATTATCGCTGATAGCAAATATATGTATGAGAAAGTGTGGTGAATTAAGCTGATGGTGCTATGGTATCTGAGGTCATAAAGGTCATAAAGGCTTGAACGTAAACAAAGTAAACAAAACAGTCATCTGATCCCTACTGCATGATGAATGAAAAGATATTTTTTTAGAATTTAGATTAAAAATTATTTTATCAACATATAATTCACATATACATTTCAATAGTTTTATCACTGTGTCAGTCCGGGTAGGCTAGAGGAACAAATTTCATAGACACGCATATGGATATAAGGAAAAGGTTTATATAGAAGAGTAACGGGACATTGAGAAAACATCCCAGCCCAGTCCAGTACAAAGTCATAAGTCTGATATTAACCCATCTGGCCGAAATCAGTCTATAAAGTCTCCTTCTGACTCACGAAGTCACAGGTCAGTGGGTGCAGAATTCCGGCAGGAGTCTCCACACGGCTCCTCGCTTCCAAGGCTCAGGGTCCATCAACAGCAGAAGCTGGCAGAGGTCTCCATGTGGCTGCCCCAGCTTCAGAGATCTGGCTCAATCAGGGCAAAGCCATGTGTTCTCTCTGTCAGCTCCTCCAGCTTCTCAGACGCTGCCATCTTGTCTGTGATTAATTGTCTCTGAAACTAACTCCCAACAACTGGGGAAAATAGCTTCTCATCTTCACAAGGGAAATATCATGAGATTTCCCAGAAGTCTCAGGAGAAAACCATGCCCACATAGAGATCTTATTGGCTCCTCAATTGCTATCTACAGATTAATAGGCTAGACTACACCCCTATATTTCAATAATAAAATTAATATAAGCACATGACTGCCACAATCGCATTCTTTAAGTTATTTTAAATTATTTTATTGGGGGCTTATACAACTCATCATGATCAATACATACATCAATTGTATGCCGACCATATTTGCACAATTGTTGCCATCATCATTCTTGAAACATTCTCCTTCTACTTAGTAGAAGGTATCAGCTCTCATATTTGCCCTTCCTCCCCATCCTCCCTTACCCATGAAGTCCTAATGCTTTACAAATTGTTATTATTTTGTAATATCATACATTGTTCAATGTGTCCCTTTACCCACTTCCATGTTGTCCGTACACATAGGAGGAGGTCATATGTAGATCCCTGCAATTGGTTCCCCCTTTCTACTCCACCTTCCCTCCACCTTCCAGGTATCACCACTCTCAGCACCAGTCCTGAAGGGATTATCTGTCCTGAATTCCCCATGTTTCCTGCTCTAGTGTACTTCTCCTGGTCTAGTTGGATTTGCAAAGTAGAATTGGGATCATCATAGTGAGTTGGAGGAAGTATTTAAGAACTAGAGGAAGGTTGCATATCTCATTGTTGCTACACTGTACCTTGACGGGCTCATCTCCTTCCTGCGACCCCTCTGTAAGGGGACATTGCCTCACATATTGATGGACTTTGGGTTCCCAATCTGTTCTTCCCCTCATTTACAATGATATAATTTTTAGTTCTTTGATGCCTGATACCTAATCCCTTTGATACCTCATGGTCACGCAAGCTGGTATACTCCTTCCATGCGGGCGTTTTTGCTTCTGAGCTATATGGCCGCTTGTTTACTTTCAAGTTTGTAAGACCACAAACACTATATCTTTTGATAGCCAGGCACCATCAGCTTACTTCACCATATTTGCGTACACACATTTGTCATCAGCGATGATATCAGGAAGGTGGACATGCAATGTTATGCATTTTAGTTCTTTGAAAGCTGATAGCTGATCCCTTTGACACTTTGTGGTCATACAAGCTGGTGTGCTTTTTCCACATGGGTTTTGTTGCTTTTGAACTAGATGGTTGCTTATTTATTTTCAAACCTTTAAGACCCCACACACTATATCTTTTGATAGCCATGCATTATCAGCTTTCTTCACCACCTTAGCTTATGCACACCTTTGTCTTCAGTGATCATGTCAGGAAGGTGAGCATCATGGAATGTCACTTTAATAGAACAAAGTGTCCTTGCATTGAGGAAGTACTTCAGTGGATGTCCAATGCCCATCTGCTGTCTTAATACTAACCCTATACATATATGCGTGTAGATCTCTTTCCCCATCATCATATATAAATGTATTTATATATGCACATCCCTGTTTTAGACCTCTATAAATGTCCTTAACCCCCTCACTTCTTTCCTCTATTTCCTTTTATTTTCCTCTTGTCTCACTATCATGCTTAGCCTTAAAATGTTTATCGCATTGGGCAAATATGCTGCTCACCTTGTCTTAAAAGAGTAAAGAAGGAAGATCTTTGAGATCTAAGGTACACCTAATTGAAGCCATCATTACATTTCCATTCATCTCATAGTCATATGAAAGTTGAATAAAATATAAGGAAAACCAAAAAAGAATGAATGCATTCAAATTATGGTGCTAATATAAAAAAGACCTAAAATATCAGGGGATGCCAGAAGAAAAACTAAGCCTATGTTTCAAGTACCACTATAATTCAACTTAGAAGAATGTATATCAAACATTTTGTCTCACATACTTTGTTATTTGGAAAGACCAGTCCTTGGAAAAACACACCTTGCTTCGTCAACCCCATGATTATCAGAAAGAAAGAAGACCCTCTGCAAGATGCATTGAAAGGTTGCCAGCAACAATGGCCTCAAGCATAAGATTAACTGTGGAAATGGTGTAGAATGATAGGCAATGTTGCATTCTGATGTGCAAGGTTCTCTTTGAGTTTGGGCAAACATGACAACACCTAACAACAGCAATCACTATTTTATTAAGAATGATGTCCTGAAAAATGAAAATGATGTCCTGAAAGTAAAAAGGAGTCGCGAAAATAACGAGGAGGCAAAGGGCAAAAGACTTGGCTTTCTGCTAACAGAAAGAGTTTGAGTCATGGTAACTCAGGGCTGGTAGGGGGTAGGTAGCGGGTGCGGGGCTTTCGACTCTAGCCTATAGGGTTTCTATGACTCAGAATTTACTTAGTGAAACTGTTTGGATTGTTTTGTTTCATTTTGTTTTTGAATGAGCAAATGACCTTGTTAAAAGAAGCACCAGATGATTTCCTGTGAGGATAGGAAGTCTTGCCTGACAGACATTAGACGTGTTATCAGGTAAGTGCCCAAAGTAGTGCATCCTGCTTGAAGGGTGAGGGGTACCAAAAAGAAAAAGACCCTGAGATATATGGACTGGCATACTGGCTGCAACAATGAGGTCAACCCACTCCAGCTATTGCAAGGTTGGTGCAGGACTAGCACGTGTTTCTTCTTGTGGGACTTGGAGTCCTTGTTGTTGGAACGGACTGGAGGATACCTTACAACAGCTGCCAAAGTGACTGTTACATCCAGTGGTTCTCTGTCCATAGAAACTCCTTCTCTGTCCAGCAGTAGTGACGGGGAGATTCAAATTGTTCACTTGCAGTTAGCTGCCCAACTGTAGCTCACTATGCCTGTGGGGCTCCTTCTAAAAATACAGGGGATTGTAAAGTAAATTTTAAGTAATATCATGGGTTAAGTAGGCAACTATGTATGAACAAAAAAATACAGAAACTACCGATATCCAAATCAAAAGGAAAAAAACCCAACCACTTCATATTGAGACTAGCTGCCAGCCTGCCTTCTCTCCACTTTTTCACATTTTAAATAGTGATGAAACGCATTGTTGTGCTACTTAGATCACTGCTATTTGGAACTTTTTCTGAGAGTAGATTAGCCTGTACTTTGTCTCATAAATTTAAAAAATTTTTAAACATAAGCATATTTTATTTATGTTATTAGCTACCATGGGATGGGTTGTGACTCATCATGCTCTTATATACAAGTAAGCAAAACACTACCTGTCCTGGTGCCATCCTCCCAGTTGTTCCTGTCACTGAGCCATGGTTGAAGCTACTGTGATGGTGTATCTTGTGATACTCTCTGTTTTCATGACAAAGGCATCATTATCAAAATCACTTGATGAGAAATGGAAATGTAATTTTTTTTACTCCATAATCTTACTGAATTTTTTGAGTAAAAGATAAAGTATATATGCAAATATTTAACCTTTTTCTTTAAGAATAATTGTCCATGTCCACGGTGTGAACAGTGCCTTAATCCTCCTTATTCTTTGTTCTTCAATCCATGTTAAAGCAGTTTCTCTTTATGCTTCATGTTTAATTGATTTAATTGTTTTTGAAATTCAGGAAGCACAATCTAATGTATAACATTAGCCCAAATTATAAATTCACCCTGGTAAAGAGTAAAATTCTCATCAACTCAGAGAAGCAGTTTTAGTCTGTACTATAGGACAGCCAAGAGTCAGAATTAACTGAAGGCGGCAATTTCTCATTGTAAAACCAAATATCTTTAAAAATATTTTTTCTATCTGTTTATAGTCTCAACCACATTATCTGAAATACCACTATCCCATAGTGCTGGCTAGCATAATCTTTAATGGATGCTATTATTGGTGTTAGTTGCTGTAAGTCAGTTCTGAGCCCTCTCATCCCTGTGCTCCACAGAAGGAAACACAGCGTGGTCCTTTGCCACCCTCATGGTTTCTCGTATGCTGGATGCTCTTGTTGCAGCCCTGTGTCAGCCCATCGCTCTGAGGGCCTCCCTCTTTTCAGTTGCCCCTTATTAAATAAAAAGGATGTCCCTTTTGACATTTCCAAACTGTGTATGACAAAGTCTCACAATCCTTTCCTCTCAGGATCACTCTGACTGTACTTCCAAGACAGATTTATGTGTCATTGGGCAGTCCATCATGCTTTCTCTTAAAAAAAATTTTATTAGTCCATCATACTTTCAATATTCTTTGACAGCACTGAAATTCATATGCATCAATTCTATGAGATGATGTATTATGTTATTAGGTATCATGGAGTTATCAGGATTTCTGGTAAAAGTACCATGGACTTCTGTCAGGAGCATCTTTATCCTCAAAGTAACTTCCTTGCTTGAACTTGAAATTTATTTCTCTATTTATTTTAATGCTTTTATCGGGGCTTCTTATATCTCATATCAAGATCCAAACATTCATCCTTTGTGTCCAGAGCATTTGTAAAAATGATGCCATCATCTTTCACAAAGTATTTCCTTTCTTCTACTTCAGCCTTTGATATCCTTATTTTCTGCCTCCCTCTCCCACACTCCCTCCATCATGAATCCTGTTAAGTTATAGATTATTATATTCATTTAATGCATAGTCCTCTCTTTCCCTTCACCCACTTTCTATTGTTCATCACCATGGGAGGGGGACATATGTTGATCCTTGTTATCAATGTCCCCTTTCCCCTTATCCTCCTGGTATCTCTAATCTCATGATTGACCCTGTGGGCTTTATCTATCATGGATTCCCGGTGTTGCAGCTTTTATCTGTACCAGTGTACATGTTCTGGTCTAATCTGATTTGTGAAGTAGAATTCAGTTCATGATAGTGGGGAGAAAAAAGTATTAGAGAAATACTGAGAAAAGTTGTAGTTTCATAGGCGCTATCCTACACCCTGACTAGCTCATCCCTTCCTTGTGACCCTTCAGTGAGAGGATGACCAATTGTCTACAGATGGATTTGGGTTTCTATTCCACACTCTGCCCACACCTCCTCCAATTGGTATGATTTTGTTCTGGGTTTTTAGATGCCTGACACCTGGTCAAAATGACACCTCATGATCACACAGGCTGGTGTGCTTCTTCTAAGTCAGCTTTGTGGCTTCTCAGCTAGATGACCACTTGTTTATCTTCAATCCTTTAAGACCCCAAACACTATATCTTTTGATAGCTGGGCACCATCAGTTTTCTTCACCATATTTGCTTATGCACCCATTTTCTCTTCAACGATTATGCCAGCTTCACAGAAAGCTGGATTATTTAAAAAAAAAAAAAACTGTTCTTATGTTGAGGGACTACTTGCGTTAAGATCCAATGTTCATCTGTTACCCTAATTCTTAGTATATAGATATAAGAGATCTCTTTCCCCATCATTATACATAAATATATTTACATATATACATGCCTGAATCTAGACCTCTATAAATGCCCTTTGCCTCCTGAATCTTTCCTGTATTTCTTTTTACTTTCCTCTTGTCCCAGAATCATATAAGGCCTTCATCTGGGTTAGTAATTCCTCACTGTTATATTGGCCTTGATTAAGTCACACTAAGCATCCTGCACACTTCTCTACATTGATTTTAGTTCATATGTTGCTCCCTTGTCCTTGAGTTGGTTGGCAGTACCCCCCAACCCCATTCCTTTTGCCCACTTCCCCTTCTCTAGTGTCCAGCCAGAACCATCCATACTGCTGTTTGCATGTCCGAATTGTTTTTCCCTCCTGTCTTATCCAGAAAGACATGCAGAGACATCAATAAGCACAAAAACACAACCAGACAAAGCCAAAGGAGACAGCAAAAGAAAACAAAACCAACAAAACAAAATAACAACAACAACAAAAAGAAAGTCGACAAAATGGGGAAAGCCTATAAATCTTTCCAAGTCTGTTTTTTGATCTTTAGGAGTGTTTTCCAGTGAAGTCTGATAGGGTGCCATACTCTATTCCAAAAGTCTATTTTTCATATTCCCCAGGAACTTCATCATTTTGCTCCCCTTGCTGGTCTATGGCATGTCCTCAGTGTTTCACCCAAGTGTGTAGGGGTCAGATTGGACACAACCTCACACCGTGTCTCCAGTGTTGTCCCCATAGAATTATGGTCCAGTGAGGGACATTATGTCTCCGGTGGGCCCGGTTCTATGGTCCTCTCTATGTATCGCCTGCTCTGTGCAGACATATCATCTTCAGGGTTTAGTGGGCCAGAATGTGTTTCTCTCACTCCCCATTTCTCTCATTTTTCCTCTGTGCTCTAATCAGATATACCTGCTCCCCAAGCTGTAGCTTCAGTGTTGTCTTATGACATGCATTCTTTCACAGTAGCAGGGGATGACTATATAGTTGAGATTGTGGTCGGCCCTGCAGATCTCTCTCTTGGTTCCCTCATATATGCTTGTGGCAGTCAAGTGCTTATGTTAATTTCATGATTGAGATGTAGGGGTGGAGTGTAGCCTGTTAATCTGGAGATAGGCATTGAGTAGCCCATGAGGCCTCTCTGTGGGCATGGCTTTCTCCTGAGGCTTCTGGGAAATCTCGCAATATTTCCCTCATGGAGATGAGAAGCTCTCTCCCCAGTTGTTGGGAGTTAGTCTCAGAAACAACGAGCTATGGACAAGACAAATGGCAGGATCCGAGAAGCTGAAGGAGCAGGAGAAGAAGCCACACAGCCTTCCCCTGATGGAATCAGAACTCTGAAGCTGGAGAAACCACATGAAGATCCCTGCCAGCGCAGAGTTGCTTCTACCACCACTGGATAATGTTGATGTACCCTGAACCCTGGAAGCGAGGAGCCATGGGGAGACCCCTGCTGGCACCGGGACTCTGCACTCACTGACCAGTGACTTCATGAGTCGGAAGGAGACTTTATAGACTGATATCGGGCAGATGGGCTAATATCGGACTTATGACTTTGAACTGGACTGGGCTGGGATGCTTTCTCAATTTCCCATTCCTCTTGTATATAAACCCTTTCCTTATATGCATATGCGTGTCTATGAGTTTGTTTCCCTAGTTCACCCAGACTAACACAATGCTGGCATGTTGTATTCATGTCTTGATGCACTGTGTTGAAACCTGGCCTCTCTCCCCCTCTCTTGTTGAGATACAAGCAATATCCTTCCATATACCCTCCTCACAACCCATGTCTTTGAAAAATCTATTTCTTTTTTTTCCCCCTCTTTCATGCCCCTTCCTATTTAATTGGCTGCTGTTTGTATCCCTGGATTCGGCTCAGCTTCTGCCATAGTACCTGAACCTCACCCCAGGAATGTATGTGTACGTATATAGTAGCTTTTCCCTGGTGCCCCATTTTGTAAACTTACCTCAGTGGACTCATGTTCTTGTTCTTTTGTGCTGGGATTACTTTACTTAATGTAATTTCCCCCAGTTCTTCCTATGTGGCAATGCAATTCCTGCATTCATCACTGCTTCTTAGGCATGCATGGTACTCCATTGTATGTATGTATCACAGTTTTTGATCCATTTGTCCATTGATGGAAATTTGGATTGTTTCCAACTTCTTTCAATTGTGTACCCTATGATGATTACCATTAGAGAACAGATGTCTGCTCATGGTTTGGTTCTTCTTCTGAGTATTAAACTAGCAGGGAGATTGCTAGGGTATGGTAGCTCAATTTCCATCTATTTTACATATTGGCAAACCAATTTCCATAAAGGCAGCACATGCCAACAGGTCCACCAGCAGTGGATGAGAGTTCCTATCTTACCACAGCTGCTCTAACATTTGCTATTTTCTGATTTTTTTGAATTGGGTTATCTTTGAGGTGAGGGTGTTAGTAGGTATCTCGTAGTTGTTTTCATTTGCATTTCTCTTATGGCTAATGATCGAAAATGATTTCTTATATGTTTATTGGCCATTTGGATTTCTGCCCTTGTGAAACTTCTGTTCAGGTCTTTTCCCCACCTTCTTAATAGACAACTAGCTTTTTTTCTTATTGTAAACTTGCAAAGTAGTGTTGATTTTAGTAATAAAGTGGTTATCTGATTTGTCATTGCTAAAGATTTTTTCCCAGTTTGTGGGGGCTCTTATTTCTCTCTTGTTGAATTCTTATGATGTAAACAGGTGTTTTATCTTCAGTGTGTACCACTTGTCAATTTGTGACTCCTCTGTGTTTGTGTTCTTCCCTATTTCTGAAAGCCTCTGTATTCCTTGCACCAAAGTTCTCAGGTTTGTGTAAATTCCCTCATTAATGGCCCTGAGAGTTTGGGGTTTTACCTCAAGGTCTATGGTCCACCTTGAGTCTATTCTTGTGCATAGAGTGAGGTAAGGGCATTGCTTCATTTTTCTGCAAGTAGATATCCATTTTTCCCAACACCAGTTTTTCAGGGGGCATCCACTTCCCATTTGATATTTGGGGAGCCCTTATCAAAAATCAGTTGTTTTTATTTCTTGGTTTTCAGTTCTTTTCCATTTGTCTGAACACTGTCATTTTACCAGTACCATGTTGTTTTGACCACTGTTGCTGTATAAAAGGTGTGCTTCCTTCTCTATATGAACTTGGTAATCATTTTTCCAATTCTTTGAAGAAAGATGATGGTATTCATATTGGGATTTTATTAGACTTATATAGTGCCTTGGGCAGAACTGATATCTTTACCGTATTCAGTCTTCCAATCCACAAGCATGGGATACTCTTCCATTTATTGAGGTTACTCTTGGTTTCTTGTAATAGTTTTCTGAACAAATACTCTGTACAAATGTTTTTTTTATTTAGGTATATCTCTAGATGTCTCAGATTGTGCTTGACTTTTTTAAAGAGCACTACCTTTTAAATCATCTCTTCCATGATCTTGTCTGATGTGTATAGCAGTTTGTTGATGTTGTATCTGCCACTCTGCCTTCTTCCTCTATTGCTCCCAACACTCCACTTGTGCAGTTTGGGATATTTTCAATATATATAGAATCATGTTGTCTGTGAATGATAGTAGTTTCACCTCTTCCTTCCCCAGATGAATGCCTTCATCTCTTTTCTTTGCCTTATGTCATTAGCTAGAACTTGCAGGATGAAGCTAACAAGGAGTGGGACAGGGACCATCCTTGTCTAGTTCCCCTTTGTAAAGGGATTGTTTTGGCTTTTCTTCATTAAGTATCACATTGGCTGTTTCTGTCATATATAGTTTGCATAATATTGAGGAATTTTCCTTCCATTCCTGTTGCCTTGAGTGTCTTGTACAGAAATGGGTATTGTATGATATTGAATGCTTTTTTCACATCTATCAGTATTATCATATAGTTCTTTTAATTTTTCGTGTCAGTGTGGTGAATGATATTAATGATTTTTTATAAGTTGAATCATCCCTGCATCTTTGGTATGATTTTCCCTTGGTCATGATGAATTATTTGCTTTGTTTTTGCATTCTATTGGTTGGTGTTTTGTTACGGACTTTTGCATCAATGTTCATTAGTGTCATTAGTGTGTAGTTGTCAAATCTCGTGGAATCCTTGCCTGCTATAGATATCAAATTTACACTAGTTTCATAGAAAAAGTTGGGGAAGTGAGGGGTTTTCCATCTTTTTCTATGTTCTGGAAGTTTTTGTGAAGGATTGGTGTCAATTTTCTCCTGAATGCTTAGTAGAATTGTCTGGTGAAGCCATCTGACCCAGGGGATTTTGGTTAGTAATCCCTTGGTAGCCTTGTCTATTTCTTCTCTTGCTGTGTGTCTCTTGAGACTCCAGATGTCCATCTGGGACAGTGTGATAGGCCCGGCAAACTAGAGGAACAAATTTCATAGACACATATAGATATAAGTAAAAGATTTATATTTAAGAGAAATAGGACATTAAGAAAACATCTCAATCCAGTCCAGTACAAAGTCATAAGTCTGATATTAACTCATATGCCCGATATCAGTCTATAAAGTCTCCTTCCGACTCACAAAGTCACAGGTCAGTGGGTGCAGAGACCCGTAGCTGGCAGGGGTTTCCATAGGGCTCCTCACTTCCAGGGCTCAGGGTTCATCAACAGCAAAAGTAACTCATCACTGAGAGATCTCTCCATGTGGCCGCCCTAGCTTCAGAGGTCTAGCTCCATCAGGACAAAGCCATGTGGTCTCTCCACCAGCTCCTCCAGTTTCTCGGACCCTGCCATCTTGTCTTGTCTGTGATTCATTGTCTCTGAGACTAACTCCCACCAACTGGGGAAGATAGCTTCTCATCTTCATGAGGGAAATATCATGAGATTTCCCAGAAGTCTCAGGAGAAAGCCATGCCCACATAGAGGCCTCATGGGCTCCTCAATGGCTATCTTTAAATTAACAGACTAGACTCCACCCTACATTTCAATCATAAAATTAACATAAGCATATGACTGCCACAGATAGTCTAGGGAAGGATTGTTTTTCAAAGTACCTGTCCATGTCTTCGAAGTTTGTTGAATTTATTAGTGTACAGGACTTTTTAGTATTGTGTAATTATCCTTTTGTATTTTTTAGGGTCTGTTGTAATGTCCACTGCTTCATCATTCATTCTTGCTATTGAAATATGTCCCTTTTTTTCTTTGGCTAGGTTTGCCAGCTATTTATCAATTTGTTGATCTTTTCAAAGAACCAACTTTTAATGGCATTAATTTATTCCATAGTTTCCTTGTCCTCCCTTTCCTGTATCTCAGCCCTGATATTTATTGTCCTGCTGACTCTGCACTAATTAGGGTAAGTTTTATGCCAACACATCAACCATGAGTCTCTCTTCCTTTTTCATGTGTGAAAGTGTTGGACATGTTCCTAGTTTGTCTTGGAGTTAAACAATGCACCTGGGATTGGAAGATGTTAACCAAAAAAATATTTTTTCTCTTTTTATATTGAGCTTGTGGGAGAACTTGATTGTGTAGCTGTCATACTGACCCCTAGTGGGGGAGATCTAGCTTGTCAGAGAGGTTACTCTTCTTGGTCAAGTGGAACCAAATTCACTCCTCAGACTAGCTGCTACACTTATGTGCTCTGCCACGCTGTGATCTGACACAGGTAAATTTTCTGACTTCTCTGCAATTGCTGCAAATCTTCCGCTACCCACGTCAACCCCTACTCTGGAAATTCACGTAGCTAACAGTGCAGTGGGGAACTCTGGTGTGAGGTCTTGTGACTAGCTTTCAGAGTCTCTTCCAGTCTGGGATTATGAGCATTTTTAGACAGCAACCTGGAGTAATGATTGCTGTGAGACTAAGATGCAGGGAGGGATTCAGGTCCAATGGAGTCTACAAACCCAGAACAATGGACAAAGAGTGTTTCCTCGCATTCTAGGTTCATTTTGTGAGTGAAAATCAAAAAAAGCAGAGATCTGGGCCAGACCCCATTACTCTGATTCTATTTTTAGTACTCTGGTATAGCAGCAGCAATTCCAGGAGGGTAAATCTACCTGGATGCCATCTTGGACTAATTCTCCCAAAATTAATCCTTGTATTAAATTTATTTTTATATAAATTTGTATAAAATTTATTTTATATGTTTTCTGTCTGCCTTCTCTTCCTACAGAAGACATTATCCCTTCTCATTATATCACCAGAGGCAGTGTAATACTGGAAAATACATAGACATGCTTTTCAGATATTGGTATAAAGGTTAATTGAATAATGTCATCTTTAGTTTCACTGGAACGGAATCTTCATCTAGATACCTGTTAGACGCACAAGCACTGCAATTGCTAAATATTTCCACTGCTCCTCTTAGTTTGTCTATCACAGGTTCTATGTGCCATATAAATCTAAGTGCAACAGATATTCAGCTGAAACATACATGTTGTTGTCTAATTATGCCATATAAAATGCATCAGATGCTACATGAAGACTGAGATTTGATGTTTAATAAAACTTTAGCAAAGTTGTTGCATGAAATATCAATTATTCTTCTGTACATGACAATAACAATTAAAGAAATTTCTTTTTATAATGTACTCTATCCAAGAACATCACATAGCAAATAAAACATAAAATGTATTATACTTGTCATGTTCTATTACTATTTTACTTTATACTTCATTTGTTTCTATTACATAGACTTGTATTTTATTATGACACATTGTTATTAATAGGTAATTTCAATTCTAATCCAACAAAAGTTTCTGCTCTCTATTAAAATGAAATTGATTACTGTAACATGTAACATATTTAATTACATGGATTGATTGTAAATGCTTATCTCCTGCTTTTTTTCCCTTAAAAATAATCTAGGTAACTGTGTCTATAAATTATTTGGTAAATTAATCAAGTGATCTTCTAAGGGAAGCTTTTAAAGTTTATAGGTGACATTTAATGTCATTCATGTTTTGTGTTTTTAAGACAGATAGCATTATTATGTATTCAAAGCAACTTTAAAAATATATTTCTGCTGACCCTCCAATTTGTGATGAACATAAATAGAAAAATGATTTGCATATGCATTATATTATAATAAACCCTAATTTTATGACTTTTTCTATATAAACAGATAAAAAGAATAGTATCAGTTAAATCTTCTTATAAAGATTATCGTCTGTGTGTTTTTACCAATATGATAATTTTTTTTCCTTTTTCTGAAAATATCACAGGCAGTCCACATAAACAAAAGATATTGGTGTTATGTCTTCTTATCACCTTTGACAAATATTTAACAATATTTAAATATATCTCTTGTGTGATCTATCAATATCATTTTGAGAAACCTTTCTCTCTTACACACATGCATATGAAACTGCTTTTTGTTATTTTTTTCATTCTTCAGTCTGGACTACATGAATAGTCAAATATCAAAACCTTTAAGTTTTAAGTTTAAAAAGAAATCAAAACACTTTGGTTTTCCTTCATAAGATAAATTTTATGTGGCAAGTCTTTATTCATAAAAAACGGAGCCAAACCAAATATTTCACTTACCAAGATCAAGTAAGTGGTCTGCAGTTCTTTCTGATATCAATTTAACACTGCCCTTGTTTTGACTTTCTTTTTGACCTAATTTGACGGTTCACAATTGTACTCTGGATTAAAGATGAATATAATTAACGTGGAAGAAAGAGGAGGCTGCCTAATTTAATTCAGATTGACAATCTTGGAGACCCACAGGGGCGGTTTTGCCCTGCCCCACAGGATTGCTAGAGCCCTGGTGGCAGTACTCTTAACACCCTGTGCTGTGGTCCCGAAGATGGAAGGTTGGCGTTGTGAAGCCGCCAGATAAGCAGGGAGGGGGCAGGAGCGCTTTCCTGCAAACAGTTAGTCTCGGAAATCCACAGGGGCGGTCCTCCCCTCTCTCAGCGGAGTGCAATGAGTTGGCAAAGACAGGAGTTTAAGATGGCTATGAATCGCCATTGATTTGAAGGCAGGGAGTTTTTGTTTTCTTTATAAATTTATAGATAACACCTTAAAATATATGCAAATACACACACATTCTCACCTATTTATGCTTCCCTCTATGTTCTTTTCCATTATCTTACTGAGAGCCACTATTGTATCACTTTAGGTTCATCCACTGAAGCCTTCGTGGCGTCCTTTTTCTCAATGTTTTTCTGGAATGGCTTTCAGATCCATATTTTTCTTTTCAAATCATTGATTGATGTCTCTGACAACAACTCATTGCTAGTCATACAGAATACACCTCTATCCATGAAGGATAGACAACCAGATCTTAAACTGCAAAGCTCAATGTCCTATGACTCTTTATGACCTCTTCATTTTTAATGGTTTCTTTCCTCTCCTTTAAATTAGTGCTTCCATTTCAGAGGCTTTCTACTCCTTTATTCAAACTCCACCAGGATTTCAAAAGCCACTATGAGTCAAAAATGACACAATGGCAGTGAGTTTGAGTTTCACTGTCTTTCCATGCTGGCAAAATCTCATATTACTTCACTCTGCCTCCTAATGCCACCCCAAGCCCCTGTGCATATGGTCTTCCTTGGTACATAGACACACAATGGACAGCATAACAAAATGCTGCTCCCTCCTGGATCATCATCACAATCTCTGCTATGCTGGAGTTCATATCAATCATCTTCATTGAAGGTCTTCCTCTTTTTGAAAAGATTTCTGCTTTATCAAGCAAAATGTCCTCTTCCAGGAATCTATCTTTCCTGACAACATGTACAAAATAAAGTAGAAAAATTCTTAGCATTCTTGCTGTTAAGGTGTCTTCTGTCTACTTCTTCCAAGACAGATTTGCTTTTACTGTACTTATGATACTTATGTACATTGATACTCAATGTTCTTTGTCAACACCATAATTTACATGCATCCAGTTATCCTCTTTTTTATCATTGTCTGATTTTCACATAGATAAGAAGCTATTGAAAGTATCAAAGTTTGGGTGAAATGTCTCTCCGTTATCTAACGGATATGATTCCAACTGAGAAGGATATAATAGGGCCAAGTAGAATGGCCCTGATGGGTTACCCAAAGTGTCACTGATTAGAATATAGTCACATCTTTCCTCCAGAGAACAGCAAGTGGATTTGCACTGCTGACTTTGGAATTTGCAGCCAACACGAAAGTCACCAGAGATACAAACATTGACCGCAACATGCTCTGAAATTCAAGAGAAGGCAGCTGGTTGCTATTGTTTACTTTCGTGATTTTTTTTGAGCACTGTGCAGTCTAGGGGCTATGTAAAGAAATTGTATATTTGAATGTGTGTCATTTAACTGTGTGCTCAATTTCTTACGCTCTCTGCATTCTTAAATAGCATTCAGTCACTTAACTGGAATATGTGTAAGTGATGTAAAATCTGATGTATTTTACTCTAAAAAGATTTCCATATATGAACATCTCCCCTGATCTCAGTAATATTTTATATCCAGTACCATTGGTTACTTCAATGCTGGTTATATGGATATTGTTATACATCTATCTCTATGGACATGTGTCAATTGGCATATACATAAATCACACCATTTTTAAAAAAATTATTTCATTTTAAAATGATACCTGATATTTATATAAAATTTATAATTTAATATTTTGCAATATTTGAGATTACTAGTTTCAATATATCATAAGGGTCACTTAGGTTGGCTAGTTTGATCATTTCTAGTGTATTATCTGTCTATATTTTATGCATGCTTTCTAAGAACATTTTGAATACATTTATATTATTAGTGAAGTGGCCGTTTCAAAAATGGAACTGATTTGCTGGGGTTTTTTGGGTGGGAGGGCATCACTGCCCACTGGTGGGAGTGGGAGGCCCAGCCTTGCTCCTGAAGAGCTGCTGCTGGATTTGAACCACCAAACCAGTGGGCCACAGTCCTGCACTCAACCACTACACTATCGGGGCTCATCCCTTTTTTGCTGGTTTTAATAGTCAATTTACATTCTCTTGAAATAGATGCATATCCATACAGAAGAGTGTCACACAGAGAGCTTCAAGATTAGAAAGCCTAGAAAATAAATTAGGATATATATTCATCTCATCAAATGGATAAAAGTGCTATAAATGGTAGGAGGTACATATAATGGTTTCTGTAATTTTCACTGAGGAATTAAAAGTGAATCAAAATGATGCATCCCATAAACCTAGTCTTAATGATGACAATATTATAAGTACCAAAGGCCCTTTAAAGTTTACTTAGATAATTTTTCAAAAAAGATGGTAATACAGCTAGAAATGTGAAAAGGGATTATATGGATGAGTTTTGAATTGTACTTAACCATTGTCCTTTCCAAAGTACAATCAATTCTTATGACGAGGTCCTGCTCAATATTTATCCTCAAGAAGGGATCACAGAATATAGGAGTGCTATAGCAGAGTGTGCTGAAAAAACACATGGTGGTCAGCGACCAGAAAGAATGGCATCTGGAGTCTTAAAAGTTTATCTTAAAACAAGCAGGCATCTAAGTAAACTATCAGCTAGACCCCAAAGAAAAAAGTACTCAAACCTGTATTATCCAAGTTTTGTAAATAATTAAATCCAGGATCAGATGAGAAAGTTGTTTTTAACTTTAATTCTAAGCATCCATTTTGCAGACAGTGAAAGCCTAAAAACAATTTTTCAGAATCCCATGAGAATTAAGTCTCCATTGAATTTCCTTGTAGTATTCACCAGAGATATGAATTGAGACATGACTTGGCTTGCCATAGGACAGGGGACATAAGTAAGTGAATTGATGCTGATGTCATTAGAGTAAATTTTAAAATACTATGATTTGGTTTCCCTTTTGATCCACTACAAAGTTAGTACTATGAGAAGCTAAAAGATACCCCCATAAATAATAGAATGTATATGGGTAGGAAGCCAGCATTGTGAAAATGTCAACACAAGCCAAATAAATCTATAAATACAATAAAATTTTAATCCAGATTCCAGCACCATTCTTTAATGAAATAGAAAAGTTAATCATCAACTTTCTAATGAAAAAAAGTAGAACCAGAATCAGCACAAGGGACCTTCCCTTGTGGGTTTCCAAGCCTGTAACTCTTTGCAGGAGCAGAAATCCCTGTTTTTCTCCCATAGAGCAACTAGTGGTTTCACCAATGCCTGACTATCAGGATACCAAGACTCCTTATGATAAGCAAATATCTACTTAAAAAGGAAAATTAGATAGAAAGCTGTCTTTACCCAATCTCCAAACATATTACATAGCCACATTTGTTTGAAAAATCTAGTGGTGGTATTATGATAGCCACACAGAAGAATGTTGTTGGTATTAGAGTAAAGTGACCAGATTTTAAGTGGGACACTATTGACCGGGGCGGCAGGGGCTGGGGGTGGGGAAGCGGGGGGTTCTTGATTTTAAAAAATTGTGCTATATGGAGCAACAAAAATTTTCATAGAAGGCAAAATTAGTATTGTTATATATTTATTTCATTTTAAAGCATCACAGGACATGGGAAAAAAATCAAAACATCTGGTCGCCACATCTGGTTTGGACTCACAGAAACTCTATGTACACTAGAACACAATAACCTCCTGGTCCGGTGCAATCTTCACAACTGCTTTTATGTCTGAGGCCATTGCTCTAGATAATTTGTCAATCCATCTCTTTGAGGACTTCCTACTTTTCCTTCTTGAAAAAGCATAATGTTCTCCAAGGATTCATCTCTCCTAGTATTATGTCCAAAATATGTGAGACAAGTCTCTCCATCCTTGCCTTTAAGGAGCATTCTGCTTGTACCTCTTCTAAGGCAGATCTGTTAGTTTGACAGGGAGGTAGGAGGCAGTCCATGGTAGCTTCAATATTTGTGGCCAGCATCATAATTCAAGTGTATCAACTACTCTTTATTATCACTGCATCAATTTCCAACTTCACATGAATACAAGGCATTCAATATACCATGGTTTGGGCCAGGTGCACTTTTGTCTTAAAGGTAACAAACATCCTTGATTTTCAATACCCCAAAGAAGTCTTGAGCAGCAGATTTACCCAATGCCCTGTGTCATATGAGCTCTTACCTGCTGCTTCTATGAATGCTGTCCGTGGATACCTGCAAGACAAAAATTTTGACGTCACAATTTCCTGTTTATTCTGATGGTACATATTGGTCTAGATGTGAGGATTTTGGTTTTCTTTACATTGAGTTGTAGTTTATATTGAAGATCATAATCCTAGGATTTACATCAGCAACTGTTTCAAGTCCTCTTTACTTTCAGCAAGCAATAGTATGTCAACTGCATAGCACAGATTATTAATACAGCTTCTTCCAATCCTGATACCATGTTCTTCTTCATACAATCCTGCTTCTCTGATTGTTTCTCTTCCTAGAGATTAAATAAATATAGTAAATGGATACAACCCTAACACAAGCCTTTCTTGATTTCATCCATGTTGTATTCCCTTGTTATGTTCACATAACTGCCTCTTCATCCACCTAAATCTAATCATATGGATTAGCTATAAGAAAATAATTTATATCCTCAATCTTATAGACTTTTAGGAATAAAATTTTGAATGTTGGAGATTACAAGGTATAAAAGAATAATATACAGTTCCTGAAGCTTGATAAAATAGTAACAGATCAAAATTTTGAGACAGCACAATTTATTTCAGAACCAAGCATGTTGGCAATAAAATACTGAGATTTAATTTTTGTCATGAATATTATTGATTATTCTCAATTATCTGTGATGAATTAAACTACTTGGAATCTCATCGCTATACAGTTTAAAACAACATATTTTTTGCTACTTATATTTTTCTGGAATATTTGAACAATTTTTAATATTATTCATATTCTTTTAGTATATCAAATCGTTATGTGAACTCACTATGTGTCAGTCGCCTTATGTGTCCTGTGGATAAAGTAAAAAGAATATCATTGCTTTAATGATAAAGATGTAATATTAGTTTATAAACACTTGGATACCAGTTACAGCTTTAAAAAAAAAAAGAGCAATGTAAATACAAAATCAAAAGTGAAAGGAATAGGCATTTTAACTAATATGGTCAAAAAGGTTTCAAAAAGAAATAATGTGTGATTAAAGGCCAGAGTGAACATAGCAGGCAAAAGGAATGGTTCAGTGTAGAGCTTCTGATGGGACTGACAATGAAGATAAGCTTAATGTGCTTACGAAATGTATACTATCTCAAAACCACCAACTGTTTCACATATGGAAGATTAGCCTTTATTCAAATGAACTTTCATTAGTCCTGGATTCAGATTACCTAAGAACTTGTGGTCCTCAGTAAGGACTTTGAATTCTATTCTAAAAGGGAGACTGAAGAGAAAGGACCAGCCTGTGTTCTTTTTCCTCTTCAAGTTAGAATTGATGAAATGATGAATTGATGAAATTTAGAAAGCCATTAAAGTAAGCATGTACTGGGGAGAGTTTATGATGGTTTCATTTGGGGAAAGTGGTGATGGCAGTGCTAATACTTCTTTTGTGATGTATTTTTAAGTAGATTCATAATCGCTAATAAACTGGACAGAAAAAGAGGAATAAAGGCTATTTTTCCAAATATATTCATGCAAACATTTAAAATTAAAAACATTCATTTTTGTTTCCATGTATGAACATTTGTGGAGATGGGGAAATGCTCTGATTTAAGCAAACAGAATTTATTGTCTCATCACTTGAAATCAGAAGTCCAAATTTAGGATGCTAACTCTCTGAGAAGACCTTGTTTCCCTGTTGCCTCTAACAGTGAGTGAGAGACCCTTGCAACTCTTCATGTGCCTTGCCATCACTCTCCCCTGACGTCTGCTTCAGAGCAAGGACCCTTGTGTCCATAAATGGACTCTGCACCTGGCTCTTCTTTCTCAGTTGTGCTGGTAATCAAGACCTTTAAAGCTCTTCTCATTTACTTAGTCAATTTTACTTTCCAAAAGACATAGATTTAAGGCAAGACACAACATAATCCAGTAGATTGTTTCCTGTTGAGTTAAAATCAGGGAGATAAGGATTTGCAACATACTACTAAGGAATTTAAAAAAATAAGGAAAAATCAGAATAAAATATAATAATTTTTTCTGTGAACTTATTGAAGTCCCTTATAGGATATTTACATCAGAACAAAAAAGGTAAAAGCATTTCTGAGAATCGTGATCTAGCTTAATTGGCATATCTGGGGCATGGAAGTCAAATCATTATAGAAAAGCCCGCTTATTGCTAGAGGATGTTGAGTCTGTTCTGACTTGTAGTGGCCCTATGTACAATGAAAGGAAAAATTGAAAGATAAATGGATTTAAACACTTTTAAGTATTTAAAGTACTTGTATCTTACCATGATTTTTCTGGTTACAATATTGTACAATACTTTCTCTTGGGGTCATGCAATTAATTCAGTATAAAGAAGGTTACAGAAAGAAATCTCCCAACTGAAATTAACCAGATGGCATAGGAGAGTCTGAATTTGCTCATGTCTCATTTTCATGAGACAGCAACAGGCATTTTTAGCTTGCAAAATATTTCTTATTCTCAACTCCAAGTGAATAAATATGAAAGATAAAACATAACTTGAATAATTTCATTGGGAATTGCAAGCATATGAAAATGTAAATATTTTCCTTATGTCAACATTTTTCTTTGAATGCTAACACAGGTTTATTCATTATTTTAAGCTGACAAAAATCTATGAAAATTCTCTGTTGACCTGGTCAATTCTAATTGCCTCCTGTCACTAATTCAACTGATCCCATGCATTGTTGGCCTTAACACTGTCAACCTGAATCTTGAAACACAGAAAAGGAATATATTAAAATCGCAAAGGGGTGAGTTATTTTAATAGCAAGATTCTATCTCAGCTTTTTCATTTTTTAATACATTCCACATAATATAATTTCTATCTTGATAATTAGGAGTGCTATTTATTTTTCTAAATGAACTCTTTCCATTGTTAAAATTATAGAAATAACTGAGAAGGATGCTGATTAGCTCATGATTTTAAAAGATATATTTTCAACTAACAAAACTCTAAAACTAACAATGATTCAAATAGATGTGTTCTAGGAGACTACCTGGGCAGTGCTTCTATCAAACATTTATTTGAGGTCATATATGTCTGGTGTGTGTGTGTGTGTGTGTGTGTGTGTGTGTGTGTGAAAATGGCAACACAAATCTTGCTAAGTTTAATTCCTTACCAAAGATCAAAGCACTATATTCTTGATATGTTTATGAGTTTTGTTGAGCCTACCAACTTTACAGATAGCTTATCTACATGAAATATGATAAAACTAACATCATAATGTCTTTTATCACACTTTTGAACCATCTTTCTAGTATATCATTTCTATACCCCTTCTCTACATGTCTGCTTTGGTTTGATGAAAATCATATCAGAATGTTTGACCCTAAGACTCAACCTTATTCCACTAGAGTCTCTTAAAGTACTATCATCAATTTAAAAGAAGGTGAATATGACCTTATGAAAATGTATATTACAAAATATAAGACTTTTAGCTCTATATGGCCCGCTTCAGACATAAATGACTTATTAGCTAGCCAGTAAATTTCACATTATTCACCAAACTTTTTAATCCATTTTGTACCAATTATAAGAATGGGACAGTTTGTCCCCATTATTATAGGAAAAGATAAACTATAAAAAGATAAAATACCCTGGTGGCGTAAGTGGTTGAGTGCAGAACTGCCGCCCGCAGACTTGGCAGTTCAAATTCAGCGGCGGTTCAAATCCAGCAGCGGCTCTCAGGCGCGGCACTGGGTAGCGCCCACAACCACCAGAGGCAGTGATGCCCACAAAAAAAAAAGAAAAAAAAAAGATGGCATACCTAATACTATTAAAAAAAAAACTAAAATATAATTTAGGATAATGTATCTTTTGGGGGGGGGGCATCACTGCCGTCTGGTGGGAGTAGGAGGCCCAGCCTTGCTCCTGGAGAGCTGCTGCTGGATTTGAACCGCCAACCCAGTAGGTCACAGTCCCATACACAACCACTATGCCACCAGGGCTCAGCCGTATAAAATATCTTTTAAAACTGAGGTACATTACCAAAAGTTTAAATACTGGAGATTAACCATATAACTAAATGTAATTCAAGTTTAGTATTCTCATCCATTCAACCGAATATAGAACAAATCTATTTCTTTGAATGTAGAATAATGCACTGCCACTTTTAATTATGTAAGAAAATAAATATATACAGAGGATATATACCACTATGTTCTATAAAATATGTCTATTACTCTCACATTTTGAAAAATTCATGAGTGTAGGGAACAATTTTCATTCAAATTCCAAATGAATGCAGTTTTTTTCTGTGAAACTGACTCCCTACCAGGCTATCAGCCAAGAAATTTAGGTTCATTTTTAGCTTGAATAAAAGAGATTTTTACTACCTCATTTGTAGAATAAATCATGCTTTTGTCCTGATAATCAACTTTTATTCCAAGTGAAGCATGTCTTCTGCTCTACTATCTCTGATTATAAAACATTCAGCTTTCTTCATTAACAGAGATAATGATAGTTCACATATCCCCACTAGTGATATCATAGGATTAAGACTTCTATTGCTATTTAATAAAAAGTCCAGTTAACTACCACTTACATTCATTTGAGTCCCAGAGCACTCTGTTTGTATGTGAAATTGAAAAGATTTTTTGGAGGAGCCAGTATCACCAACATTTGAGGAATTTCAATTCTGTTTGTCTCTTGGTGGCATAGTTGTTTATGTGTTGGGATGATAATCAAGGTTATCATTGGGAAGCCTGCAGTCCTTTCATGGAGGAACGATGAGGTTACTGATTCTGACATGGATGAACAGACGCACCATCTGGGAGCAGCAGCCCGACTGGGTTCTATTGTTGGAACTGATTCCCTGGCATTAAGAATGTTTGCTATCTAAAATATATCTTTAATATATTCAAATGTCATTATCCTTTTACTTCTCTTTGGCATTTTCCTGTTATAAGACTTTAAACAGTTTTTGATTTTCATTATACACATAATATAAGTTCCACATATATTAAAAGAATAAATGTAGTTCCATTTTGAGAAACAAATATTTCAAAATATCAGATGGTTTCATTGGTATAATTATACATTTTTATACTCATAATTCCAAAAGGCACATTATAATTCAGATAATGCTAAGATTTTATTTTGATGGTTTGGCTATTTTTCTTCATTTAAGAACAATTATTCTTATTCTAATTTTTCTGTGTATATTCCACTGTACTGAATTGCAGTTGAGAATACTCTTGTGAAGGAAAAAATTCTTAGTTTGACATTTTTCTGATATGCTAAATTTCCAAAGGGAATTCATATCCAATAACAATAATAATAATACTCTTTATAGATAAAGAAGAAGTTCATGATGGTAATGAAGAATATTATATTTGATATCTGAACACAATTCTATAAAAATCAAGTAGTCAAGAAATATTAGCATTTACTGATACTAAGTAGTCACATATTCGGGGATTACCCAAAAAAAGCTGAAGTTTTTTTTTCAACACTCTAAAGTTTTTTTACCAAACAACCTTATAACCTTCAGAGTTCTCTCTATTGCATTTAATATGTTTGTCAAAATGGTGGTTTCATTCTTGGAAACAGTTTTCAAACTGCTGTGTTTGGGTGGCTGACAGCACCTCCCTTATTTCTTTCTTCATCTCTCCTTTGTCACCACGTTACTGCCCATGCATGTCCCTCTTCCTTCACGGAAGCAAAGTGGAGTTGCACAGAGTGAAGTCACGTATATCAGGTGACTGGGCAAGATAGGTTCTTGCTCCAAACTGGTGCCCTGAGATGGCTGCATGAGCAGGTGCATCGTCCTGGTGGCAAAATCAGTCTCCCTTCTGCCACAAATTAGGAGTGTTTTTCTTCTCCCCCCCCCCCACACACCATTATACAATCTTTTCAGAACATTGAAATAGGAGCCTTGATTAACAGCCTGACCTTGTGGGATGAACTCCAAATGCACTATCCCCCTCACATTACAAACAAAAACAGATAAATATTGTCTTGAGCTTTCATTTCACTTGCCGTTTTCTTGGCTGGTCTGATGATGATGTCTTCCACTGGTTTGATTGATGTTTGCCACCAGTAGTGACCTTGAACAAAAAAGCCAGGGTCACATTGAAGCTGTTCTTTCTAAGCAGGGTATGTCTCCACTTGATGCTCTTCTCCCTGGCCAGTCAGAACCCAAGACACAAATTTTGCAGCGACCTTTCTCATTCCCAAATCTTTTAAAATTAGCTGAATCAAGCTTCATGATAGTCCAGATAACTCCTCCCTCTCTTCAGTGGGACACGGTCAGAACTTGAATTATGTCGACAGTTTTGTCCATTTGAGAAATTGGTTGATGTCCAGAACCAGGTTAGACATCAATCAACAATTTACCCTTTTTGAAATGGGGAAACCACTTGTACCCTGAGTTTTTCACAGTGTTATCCTTTGAACTGTGTTCGGTATCATAACAGTTTCTGCGACATTTTTCCCAAGCAAGAAATATCATTTCACAGCTCCACACTATTGTCTTAAATTGGCGATCACAAAAAGCCAAACTGCTTTTACAAAAACTTTCACTGTGACCAGAGAGATCCTGTCCTGGTGTCACCACTGGGCACACTAAATCAGGCTGGTTCCTCAGTGCTTATCTAGGGGGAAAGCTGACCCAAAAAGCTCTACCTGGTGGACCTTTATTCCTGGTTGTTTGGTAGACGCCCTCATACATGCATCTTGTAATAATGGCCAGGCTAACTTTGTATTACCGTAATATAGAATGCAAGGTAAATATTAAGTTTATATGCTTGAACACATTTTGTCATATATCCCTTAATTTTTTTCAGCCCTTATAATAAATTTCACATTTAATTTTGGATCTAATGTGTGTATTTGCATAAACCTGTGCTTAACATTTATTCTATAGGCCCCTAGACAAAAATCTAAGTCAGATTAGAAGGTCAAAAAAAATCTGTAAATATTACAATCGTAAACCTGATAGGTCATAAAACATGGTGCTGAAGATATGTGTAATCTTCTGCTTTGTATAGTGCATAGTGATCAGCATAAGACTTGTAAGTAAAATCAATGATACATTAAAATATATGTTAAATAGCAGAAATTGTGTTCTGGGAAATACATGCTTCCATCTCAAAGCAAGAAAATAACTAAAAGTAGCCACTTTGAAATGGAAATGTGAGCAACTAAAATATTTCATGGGATAACAGGAAATTATAATTCTATACCTTGTCTTTTTCTTAACATTGTCCTTAATTTCACATTATTATTGTCTGTTCAAGTTCAAATTCATTAAAATATCTGTGCATGCTATAAATACTTTCAGATAATGTACCTCCTTTAAAGGTGAAACTCATATTGAGAAGAAATTGTATTTGATGTAATTTTTATTTTTCACTGAATAAATATATAGTGAAAGCAATGTCAAATAGCTAATATACTCTGATCTTAAAATATCAACTTTTTCTTCATTTTTACATATTTGGAACATTATTGTGATGCACATATTATACTTTTTAACTTAGGTATTAATTCATGAATTATTGTTAAATTTAAAAATGACTCCTAACATTTGTTTTAATATTTATTTTCCTTATTTCTTCTCATGAGGACGATAGGCTAGAACCCTACTCTAGCTGTCATGCAAAAATAATGATCTGAAAATGCTGAGAAGTTAATCACTCACATGGCCACCAGAAAAGTTCTTGCTGTTTCTTAGTTTTCATAATGGATTTTATTTTGTTGGCTCTCAGACGACAGTAGTTTAAGTGATAAGAAGAGGCAGCAACACAGGCAGAAAAACATCAGTGTTTCTATTTGGTGCAATATGAAAACTGAAGGTAGAGAAATCCAGTTGTGGCAGGTAACAATGGAACCCTGAAGGAAGAAATGCCAAGAAGAAGCTCTAGACATTGTATCCCAATATACATCAACTGAGACCTAAGATTTTGATGCACAGACCAAATTAGCTTTGTCAAGAGACAACATAATTAAACAGCAACCAGAGTTTCAGTCTGATAATCAGAACATTACAGGTAAGTGCTGGATTGATAACCTCAAGTTTAGAAGTTCAAACTGAGCAGCAGATATATGTGTGTGTACACATATATGTACCTGTGTGTATATATATATATGAAGAAATGTGAGGCTATTTTCTCCTGTAAGTTTTGCAGTCTCAAAACCCCTGTACGTGGCCACCCTGACTCAGAATAAGCTAAGGAGCCACGGGCTTTTGGTGGCAGTGATGCTACTTTCTTTTGGGGGTCAGTTCAATCAAAAAATAGAAACCAAACAATAGCAACACCCCATGAATTGACAGAATACCACTTAAGGTGATTCAACAAACAATGTCAGTATTTTTTTGCCAATCAGATGGAAGAAATCCTTATTTTTGACCTTTCCAAAGAAAAGTAAAAAAAAGATAGAATGCAGAAATTATTAAACAATATCACTAAAGTCACAGGCTAGCTAAACTTTTCTAAAGATAATTCTAAAATGAGTACTCTCATACTATGACGGGTAATTGCCATAAATTTCAACTAAATTGAGAAGAAGCCATGAATTGAGAATATGACCTCTAATGTCAAAAGGAGAATGCAAAAAAAAGCAAACAAATATATTTGTCCATGTTTTATAAACAATGTCAAAGCACACAAGTATGTTGTACATAACAAATTATGGAACCATTACCAAAATACAGGAATCCCAAAACATTTAAATTGTGCCCATAGAAATTTGTACACAGATTAAGATACAGCCATTAAATTATAACAAGGAAATACTCTAGACTTCAAAATCAGTAAAGATGTATGTCAAGATTGTACTTTTCTTTCATCTTGTTTATTTAATCTATATACTGGAGAAATAATCCTTGATGCCAGACTATGTAAAAAAGAATGTCATAGAACAGGGGACTAGGAAGAAAGATAGAATGAAGACACATTAACAAACTGCACATACTACACATACACATACTGCAAAACCCTGGTTAGTGGGCTGAGCCCCGGTGGCGTAAGTGGTTGAGTGTGGGGCTTGGCAGTTCAAATCCAGCAGCGGCTCTCAAGAGCAGTGCTGAGTAGCTCCCACGAATACCAGAAAGCATTGATGCCCTCCCCCAACACAAAACAAAATAAAAAATAAACCTTGGTTAGTGACAATGAAGAAGATGTGTTGCACTTACTGAGGAAGGTCTAATACTATAATCTTAAGAAAAGATTACCAGTGATACCCCCCCAAGACTATAAAACAAACAAAACAGCATCATAACTAGAACAAAAAACTTCATCAACAACCAAAGCCCATGAAAACAGCATGGGAAAATTAGACAGTGAAAATGGAAGATAGAAGAAAATTTATGTATTCAAAATATGTAGTTAGTGAAGCATAATGAATATCCTATGACTGCCAGCAGAAAAAGCAAAGACAAATATATGTTAGAAGAAATGCAATCAGAATATTCCTTAAATACAATGTTGTCAAGACATCGTCTTGGTGACTATAAGCACATCATCAAGACATACCTATCATTAACAAGTGATAGCAGACTTGGTAGAGGGTCAATGAAAACAAGGGAAATCTTTGAGATGAACTGATGCACTAGACAAAAGAGTAATGTCAACTATAATAATTATTTTGCGGATAACGTTCCATTCTACTATTTAGAAGTGAAGGTGATGAAAATTGGTAACAATAAATTTGAAACTTCAGAGTAATAAGCAATACGTTACCTGACAACAGTGGATTTAAATTGGAACTAACAGCCAAAGTAATTAATGAAATAAAGGTCAAAGAAATAATCTCAATTTTTAAGGCAATGATAATAAAATACAATATAGTGAAATTTTAGGGATCTGTCTAAACAGTGAGGACGGAAAGATATAACTTTAAAGACTGGTTGTGTGTATTTTCAATATCGTCATATGCCTATGAAACCTACACATTGAGTAAAGAAGAGCAGGACAAGTTGATACATTTGAAATATATTATTGGAAAGAACATTGATTATACTCTAGAATTAGAAGGTAGTATGGAGAGACTTCATCTCTCATCCTGTGGACGTGTTTTCAAAGGAGAACACTCCCTATGAAAGGGCATCATGCTTGGGTCAGTTGAGGGACAGTGAAAATGAGGAATGTCCCAAATCAGAAAAACAGAACAGTGGCTGCAATAATAGACTCCAGTGTAAGAACAATTCATTATAAGGCTTCCGCAAGACTGGGGCAATGCTTTCCTCAGAAACACAGGATTACTGGGAGTCAAAACTGATTTCCAGGCACTAAACAATAGCATAGCAAGGACTGTGGGAAAAGAAAACACATTTGCATTGGAAGAAGGACAACCAGAATATTTCTTAGAAACAATGTTGTGAAATGACGTCTCATATATTTTTGACATGTCTTTGGGAAATTTCAATTTCTGAAGCAACGTGTCAGGTTTGTTGAGGTCAAATCACTTGCCCGAGTCAATCCCCACTGAAAGATACTAACAAGACAGAGCAGAAATGTCCTTCGGGTTTCTGAGACTTAAAAGCTTTACGGAAGTATTCAGCCTTACCTTTCTCCTGTGGAAGAGCTGGTGCCTTCAAACTCAGAGCTTGCATTTGCAGCTCAGTCTCTAGCCTACTATTCCAGGCCAAAAATCAGAGAAAGAGTCAGCAAGGTAGAATGACATAATGGTTACAACCATGACTCAAACAGGAAACTTTGTCAGATGGCATTGCACAAAGTAGCGCTTCCTTCTATTGTAGATGGGGTCTCTTTGAATGGCAACCAATTTAACGGTACCACTACCGAGAACACTAACACATTAAAAGTGAGACATAGTAGTCCCTTTCATATGTACTTCTAAAATATCACTTTAACCAGTACAGAAAGTCAACGAGCTCTTGACAATATTGTGGTGGTTAAAAGTATTTGTGAAAGAAATAGCTTTGAATTCTGCTTTGGCCCCCTATTTTAAAATAACCCCTTTAAAGTTATTGTTTTAAAAAGTTGATGTCAAAATAGAGTAGGAGCCTCTGTGTGCAGTCATAATGTTTGGGCCTCTGAACCACGTGGCCGGTAGATCAAAACCAACCACAGCAATGGGAGAAAGTCTGAGCTTTTTACTCCAGATAACACGTAGGGGCTCAGTCTTAGAAACTCACTGTGGTTGGCTCAATAACATGACTTAATAACAGTGGATTTTCCTAGAATATGCCCTACATTACTTCCATCTTCATATAATAATCTTCTTATATGTCAATCTTCTGTATGTGTCACTCTATTTGTATCCTCCATTCTTCTTATAAGGACATCAGTCATTGAATATAGGAACCACTTTAAGATGATTTTATTTACAAAGTATTAGCCACTGATTTCATCAAACTTACAGAGACTGCACAGAAAAGTTCGATATGCTTGGGTGCTAACTGAAAGGAGGAAGGTTCACCTCAGCCCACAGTCACCTTGGAGAGAGGGATGTACTCTATCCACTTTCAAAAATTCAGTTATTAAAAATGGTACAGAGTCTAGGTCCACTCAGATACATATGGGGATATCATGATTTTTTTGTGGGGGGCATCATTGCTCTCTGGTGGTAGTGGGAGCTACCCAGCCTTGCTCCTGGAGAGCTGTTGCTGGATTTGTACCACAAGCCAATGGGCCACAGTCCCTCACTCAACCACTATGCCACCGGGGCTCAGCTGATATCATGATTTTTATCTCTACACTTTAGTATTCAGAGAAACCTATTTCAAAATAAAAGACATTTGCATAGCTCCTGTACATTAGGGTTTGAGTATGTTCTTTGGGGCACACAATTCAAACCACTAAAGATCATGATTTTTTTGGTTGCTGTTGAATGCCCTTAAGTCTTTCCCAAGGCTACTGTTGTCACAACAACCTTATGTAACAGGCAAAAGTTTCCCAATAGGTTTTGTTTTACTTTTTACTGCAATGTCTATAAAAGTAGATTGCTTTGACTTTCTCCAAAGAGCAAGAATAAGTAATTTGTAGTCCTATCCTTCTATACTGTTCAATGAAGATTCCTCTCCCAGGCTACATCTCTGGCCTTATAAGATGGGACCCAATAAAAATAGCAGAATAAGGAAGAAAATACATGAAATTATTTATAGACAGGTTGGCTTCATATAGAGGCATAAGCTGGAAATAGTGGCTTCATTACAGTTATAATAGTGGTCGGTTCTGATGGACAGTGGAAAAAGAAAATCTTTCCAATGGGTGAAGTGTTGGAGCTGATGTTCCTGATATAATTTGCATAGAGGCAGATATTATTTTGAAGTAAAAGCATATATAGTTTCCGGGAAAATAGCAAATAGCCAGGCTGACTCTTTGGGTCCTTGGAAGAAATAGCATGATAAGTTTGAAGACAAGGTAAGTTGAGTTACAGGCATGTGAATGGGTTTATGGAGGTAGGAATGAAGTGTGTGGGGTAGTCTATCACCCATTTATATCCAACAATAAACATCTGCCATGCAAGAGGCTCTAAACCACAAAGATGGCATAACCCACTGACCTTAGCCATTTTATTGACCACAGAAAAAATGATATCGTAGGCAAATGAAAATATTTTATCATGGAAAAATGATGTGTGTAAGTCCAGGTAGGCTAGAAGAACAAATTTCACAGACACGCATATAGATATAAGGAAAAGGTTTATATACAAAAGGAACAGGACATTGAGCCCAGTCCATTTCAAAGTCACATGACCAATATTAACCCATATGCCTGAAATCAGTCTTAAAAATCTCCTTCCGACTCACGAAGTCACAGGTCAGTGGGTGCAGAATTCCGGCGCTGGCAGGGCTTTCCCCATGGCTCAGCCCATGGCTCCCCAGGGCTCAGGGTCCATCAACAGCCTGCCGCTCCAGCTTCAGAGGTCTGGCTCCTTCAGGGCAAGGTCATGTGGTCTCTCTCTGACGGCTCCTCCAGCTTCTCAGATGCTGCCATCTTGTCTTTTATATGACTCATCACCACTGAGAGTAACTCCCAACAACTGGGGAAGATAACTTCTCATCTTCACCAGGGAAATATCATGAGATTTCCCAGAAGCCTCAGGAGAAAGCCATGCCCACATAGAGGCCTCATTGGCTACTCAATGGCTATCTCCAGATTAACAGGCTAGACTCCACCCCTACATTTCAATCATAAAATTAACATAAGCACATGACTGCCACTTGGTGACTACAGATGATTAGAATAATAAAAATTCCTCCTACAAATGCTATCTACCAGCTGCTAACCTACAGAAAATAAAAGACACAAATCTTAAAATCTTGCATTGCCTAATACCGAAGGAGGTATATCACCAAAGAGACATTGAGGGTTTTGCAGGCTGCTTTTCCAAACCCAAGAATATGGTTCTGGGCTTGACACTGTGCTAAGGAAGGCCTGCATTAGGTGTGAATGGGGTTCAGCCTGTTAGTGATGAGATAAGCATGAAGCAGTGGGAGTTGTTTTTATTCCTACAGATGGTTGCTGTTGGTAGGTCCCAATTCATAGAAATCAAATGCCCAGCCAAATGCAACACTGTCTGTTCCAAAGACAGGCTTAACACTGTTCTGATGCTTAAACCTATTGTGGGAGCCACTGTGTCACTCCATCTCAATGAGGGTCACCTTCTTTGTCACTGCCCCTATACAAAGCATTATGTCTTTCTCTAGGGAGTGATCTCTCCTGACAATATGTTCTACATATGTAAGAGGAAGTCTTGCTATCCTTTCCTTTAAGGACCACTCTGGCCATATTTTTTTCAAAGACGTGGTTGTTTATGACAGTCCGTGGTACTTGCTACATTCTTTGCCAACACCACTGTGTTTTATAGGATGCTTATGCGTCAGCATTGACTTAATTAAGCAGTGTGAGAAGAGAGGATGTCATTCTTCATGATGTGGTATATCCTTTAAATCACACTCCACTTCGTGGCATTGTAATCCAAACAGGAAGATCACTTGAATTTGGGGGCAAGGGGTGGAAAAAAGATTGATTTCATTTTTGATTTCATTTTGACTTTAACTTCTTGTTCTAGAACTCTGAACTCTGTAGCATATCAGATTTCAGTTTCTAAATAGGCACACTTTTCCCAGGAAACAAAATCAAAGTCTCATTTAACTAAAGAGTCTGACAACTGCAGAACAATTTAGAGTTTATAGTTCATGAACAAAGCACATTGCCATTAATTTCTTCCTTGACTGTTCACTGCTGTGAATATATATATACAATAGCCACCTTGAGAAAGAATATGTTAAGCTAAGTTCAGATCCATTTACAATAGGAATCTAGGTTGAATCATTATAGAATCCTTGCAGCTAAAAGCTAAAAAGGTCAGGGGAAGTTAGAATAGAGTAGGAAGAAAATTAGTTGTGGTCTTAAGCAAAATGAAACCAGGGTAACAGGAGCTACAGTTTGCCATATTAACCTTGGACTTGCCAGTGTTTCATTCCAAAGAGGGCTGTAAGGGGAAGTCACTTCATAAACACATATTACACATAACCAAACTCACTGCCATCGAGCCAAATCCAAGTCTTAGTGACCCTGGTCTTTACAAGTAGGAAGTTGGTGGTTTCAAACTGCTGACCTTATTGGTCACAGCGCAACCCTAACCACCGTACCAGCAGGATTCCTTTATAGACTAGTAAATGTGTCTGGTGCATGCTGTAGACTGTGGAGATCATGAAAATGTTATGATCAAGTAACCTTCAAGATAACCTCCCGAGGGAAGAAAATACTCCAACACTCTCAAATCCTGTGGAGTCCATCATTCAGTAACAAGGTACTGCAAGGATAGCAATGCTAGCCTCTCTATACAGTGCAAGGGAACTTTAAAGAACAAACCCATTAGCTTGCCTAAATTTTTCTCAAAATAACGGTCTGGTCTGAAGATTCTTCTTTATCCTCCTCTTTCCTCAGGTACCAAACCAGCATTGTGGTCTTGGGGCTGCCACTGCTTATTTTTGTTTATGCACTCCATCATCTATAGATATTCTCCAAAATAAATTCTCTGTATAACATGTCCTATATTTGTGTTCGCTTTGGTTATTGATGTTGGTGGTTGCCATAGAGGCTGTTTCAACTCATGGAAATTCTGTCTTCTTTCACCAAAACTATCTTTAACTATCAAGTGAATTTTGACTAACAATGACCCTAGGCCGGGTTACCCCGCCCCAACCAGCACCAAAAAAACCCGATTTTCTTCAAAGTCATATATTTACTTTTATTTTGCAAAGTAACCTTATCACCACCAAAATACTCTCCATTATGCTTAATACATGTGTCAAATCTGTGATTCCATTCTTGGAAACAGTTTTCAGACTCATGTGTTTGGATGATCCCTTCCTTGTTTTGCTTCATCACCTGTTTTACATCATCAAATTACTAAACTTTCATGGTGTTCCTCTTCATTTGAAAAGACAAAAGAAGTTGCAGGGAATGAGGTAAGGGGAGTAAGGTGCGTGGGGCAAGAGAGGCATGCTGTTGTTTTTTTTTTTCAAATACTGGAGCACTGAGATGGCCACATGAGCAGGGGTATTGTAGTGGTGGTGAAATCAGTCCCCTGACTGACAAGGAAGGTATTTTTTTAGGGGGGGGGGGTTATACTCCAAAGCAATCTTTCCAGAACCTGTAAATAGAAAGTTTGATTAAAAGTCTGACCTGATGGAATGAACTCCAAATACACTAATTGTCAATATTTTCATCCATTCAGGAATTTGGTGGATATTCAGAATGAGGTTTGTCATCAATCAACATTTCACTTTTTTTGAAATGAGAAAAGTACTCATACACTTGAGTTTATCTGAAAGCACAGTCCTAGTAAGTTATGTTCAACAGCACAGCATTTTCTGAGGCATTTTTCCTGAATCAGGAAACAAAATTTCACAGCCACACACTGTTCTCTTACATTGGACATTACACACACACACACACACACACACACACACACACACACAACAAAAAAAACGATGTTCAAGTGAAGCTGCTTTCATGGTGCTTTCACGGTGACCAGAGAGAACTTGTCAATGTGATACCACCAGGTGCCCTAGCTCAGAGTGAATTGCTCACTGCTCACCTAGGGAGAACAAAAACATACAGCAAAAGCTCTACTCCACCCAGCACAATTCCATTTTATTTTTTTTAGTACCCGCTTATATATACAAAGACACTAAGTCTTTATGGGCACAAGCAACCACATCTTTTTCTCTTGGAGTATCTAGTGAGTTTGGAATCTTACCCTTGCAGTCACATTCCAATGGCAAACTCTCAGTGACAGTAGAACTACTTTCAAGAGATTCCAAAATGACCCAATGAATAAACTGATAGGTTTCCTGGCAACCAACTGATGGAAATACAATGAGATATAAATTTCCAGTATCAAGAATGAGAGTGAACAGCACTAGATATTCTATCAATTAAAAAAAAATAATAATGGACTACCATGTATATTTTTTAAGATTGAAGGAATTATAACTGTTAAACTGTTCTTTGGCATTTAAATCTGACAGACCTACAGTTTTATATAACTCCTAAAACAAAAGAATTTAAGAATTGAATCTTTAATAAAAATGGTATAATTTTATTATATCCTTGTGAATTAATCTGGAATAATTAATTTTAAGTTGACAGTGTGAAGCATAATGTTTCAGAAAGAACTTAATGAGTATAGTGATATTCTTCTAGTAAGTTTAATTCTTTCTTAAAGACTTCTTAAGATTAAAAAAAAGTGGTTCAAAATTTTAAAATAAACTTGTTTAATAGATTTTAACCTTCGGAATGGATTCTGTGAAAAGCAAAATGCAGAAAACCCTGAACACCATGAGGCCAAGATGAGGAACACTCCACTGAATGACAATGGGTTTATCAATGTCTTTCTATTTGTCATAGTTATTCTCTGAAGACTCCACTCTGGCATTGGATACTAGGAAAATAATAATACTATTTGAGATCCAAATTTTATTGACACTATCTCTTCAATTGTCATGGAAATGAAATTCTAATATACTTCCCCAAAATAGGATATATAAATTTGACCATGTTTCTTTCAAATGCATAATTTTTATCTAAATATGAAAAAGTAATGTACAAAAGTGATATGATTTTTAAAATATTTTATGTGAAGTAAAATGTGGTATGAAATGGAGCTTGCCAATATAAAGCAAAACTAATTTCTAAAACATGATTACCATGAATACATGAATACATATCTTGAAACATTTATAGAAGTTTATTTACAAAATAAACTTTCCTTAATAGATGATCATTTGTTCAAGAAAAGCATAAGTAGCTAGTTAAGTATTAGATGAAAAAGCACATATTAGATTCTTGTGCTTTTAAAATCTTTCCATTTCTCCTCTATTAGGTTATTGCCCCAGGCAAAATCCAATGCCTCACATATATATTGATAGCAAAGGGAGGCAAAGGGCCCAAGAGACAGTACACTATCTTAGGACTTTGAACAATCAAAAAGGCAAAGTTCATATGGGTTACTTGAAAACTCTTTTGAGGAAAAAAAATTGATCCATTCCTTTAATGTTCTCAACAACAGGGATTAATTTGCTTCAAGTACTTTAAATAATATAAGGGAAATCCATTAAAGAAAAGAGACTCAATTCACTGCTTTGGCTCTCTCATCCATGAGAAAACTTTCAAAAACCAATCACAGTCTGTCTAGTCTATACTTTAATTTTTATGTTATCTTACAACCAAGAGAAGCATTCATTTCTAAAAATAGAGTTTAAAATGATCAAATAATAATCTGTCCCCAAAATCACTCTAAAAAGATTTGCAAACTTTAGCAAAAACTGAGTGGGGGTGGAAATCAAACAGTAGACCATAAATAATGTGGAAATTTAAATGTTGTCAATTCATATGCCGTAATTTATGTTGTCTTTACCCAAAAATTATGAATGAAAAACAAGTTAGATTCATATTAATACAATACTAAATAACAATAATTCAGTATTTTACATAATGAAACCCATTACTGGTGCAAACAACTGACATGATAAATTGTTATATTTTCTAGTACTTGAAGACCCTACTGTTTTGACCTTGGAAGAGATTAGACCTATTCAACCTCAAAACACTCAGGTCTTCAGGTACTAGATAATGGTGTCCTTTAGACTAAATATGAGGCATGTCTTATTTTCCATAGTTGCTTTTCTTTTTTGAATATTTTTATGCAGGTATCATACAATTCATCAATAAAATATTTACTAATCAATGATATTCAATATTTATAGAGTTTGGCTATATAATTGCTGTAACTTAAGTTCAGGGTAGTTATTTGTTGCTCCCAAAGGAAACTTTGTCTCTTTTATGTTATTATAGTATTTGCAGTAAAAATATTTTAGAATTTCATATAGACAAATTTTTCTATTTTTATTTTGTTGCTTGTGTTTGGGTGTTGCATTTTTTAAAAAGTAAAAAAAAATAGCAAATAATAATCAATAAACTATTGTCCAACAAAGTTCACAAACATTTGTACTCTACCTGTTATGCTTTCTTAGAATTTTACAGCTATAATCCTGTACATTTCTACTTCTTTACTTCCTTATTTGAAAAATCATATTATTTTTTCCTTTCCTATATAGAATTTTTTAACACCATGAGGTTTTGTCCTGGGTAGAAATACCAGTACATTGTTGGATAGAAAGAATGAGAATAAACAATTCCGTCTGTTTCTAGAATTAAAGAGAAAGAATTCTGATTTTTCCCATTGCACATTATGTTAGTGATGTACTTTTCATAAACAAATACTTCCATTGGGCTGACTCAGACTCAGTGTGAAGGTATGTAGTGTTTCTGCAACTGTTAAATGCTGTAGGAGTAAACAACTTCATCTTGTTCCCATGTTATCATGGATGAATATGCACTGTAAACTGATGCTTACCACCACCAGGTCTCCTGATAAGAGGATCAAAATGACACCATCAATAAAAATTTTCATAGGTTCTCTTTACAATATTGAGGGATTTCCTTTTTGTGATTGATCTTATTACTTAAATGTGTTTTTTCAATTTATTTTTGTTAGTTAACATATATATCATGTCATTTCATAGTTTAATCAGGTCAAGTAGTCTTGTACAATTGCCTCCCCAGTCAGTTTCTAAACCTTCTTTTACTTCCTGGACTCCTTGACATTGGCTCCCTGTGAGTCCCCCTGCCCACCATCCCCACATCCCCTGTACCCCCATCCTCACCTGAAATGCATATTCTACTTGCTGTCCCTATAGGTTCATCAATTGTGGGTTTCATATATAAAAACCAGAAGGACATATAACATACATCCAAGAGGGTAGTCCATCAGTGATACATCTGAGATAAACTCTAATATGAACAAAAAACAAATACAGAAAATAATGAAAACCAGATCAAGCCTAACATGAGGATCAAGTGACAACATTTTAACCATTTGTCAGGTTTATTCCTTTGATCTTCAGTAGTCATGTCTCTAATGCACTCTGCTAAGTACCACTCTCCTCCCACCCTGCTATTCTGATAGAGGGAGATAACTGGAGGCTTATTTCCTATGTCATTCCCACAAATGTATATTGGGCTCCCATTGTAATCCATAATCTTCTACCAAACCAGATGCTCACAATTAAGGCTTCCATACCATTTCTTCCTTCAATGTCAGATTATAAGCTTTACAATCCTTCAAAGACTGGTGACGGTGTGCTTCTTCCACATGGACTTAGATGACATCACACGTAGATGGTTCTTTGTGTGGAGACAAGCCTTGAAGACCCCAGGCACTATTTTATCTGATAGGTGGGCATCATCTAATTTCTTCACCCTAAATGGTTTTTTTTTTGTTAAAATAAAAATATTTGTTTTCTGTATTTGTTTGTTGTTAAAATAAGGTAACTATATTTATTTACTTGCATAGCTCTTGTGAGAGAAAGACAAGACTTTCTGCTCATGGTAAGAGTTACAGTCTTGGAAAACTACAGAAGCAGTGTCATTTATTTTGCTAATATTTTGCTAAGAGGTTTTCATAAGAGGAACTAGTCTGCCACTTTCTTTTCCTGTAGTGCTATTTTTCTGCTTTTGGAAGAAAGAAATCGCTTCATAGAGTGAATTAAAAAGTATTTTTCCTCTTCAGTGTTATGGAAGATTTTTGTTAGGAATTGATATTGTTCTTCGGCAGAAAGCAGTTGAATGTTGGTAGTTATCAACCAAGTTATTTGCTTTGTGTTTTCTTGTTTTAATTACTTGTGGGTACATGTTTTGATTTCATGCGATAGCTTACTTATGCTGGTATATCTGTGTTCTCTATTTCACTTAGTGCCAGGTACAGAAGTTGACAGCTTTCTAGGAAGTTATGCATTTCATATAAATTTAGTATTGGCATGTAGCTGTTCGTAGTGCTTCCCTATTTTAAAACAGTCTTTATTTTTTTCTGTAAGACAACATCTTTCATCTACTTCTTCCATTCCAATTTAGTAAATAGAATCTGCTCTATTTTTCTGTGAATATTTACTGTGAAGAAGATTTTAAAGGGCACATATTTTTCTTTTCTTTTTAACATATGATTTGTCATTTTTCAAGGGCCGCTAACAATGATTCTTTTTATCTTGGAAAGCAATTTACAGAAATGTTTTACTTCAGTGTGTCATATATAAATACCAAAACATAAAGTAAAGCAAAAATGGATATGGCATACATAATATTTTGCAAAAAGGAATGCAGAGCAGTTGATATTTTGAAGTGTCTACTGGCTAAAGTGCATCAATTAGCATCACTAACTTGCTCACTTATACATAAACAAATCCCAATGATCTTAATTAGTTACTAAAAGTATGATATATTGTTCATTGAAAATGCATTAGATCAAAAAGAGCACCGTTAGAGGCTGCCTTTCTAGGTTCTATAGAGAAGCAAACCAGTGAAGATTGTGATGTGTGTGTTCAGAAAAACTTTTATCAGGAAAATGACTCACACAATTATAGAAACATGTGGGATCAATTCTAGGCAAATTTCCAGTCCACAGAGCAGATGCTAAGTTGGAGGCTGTTCTAGTCTCACTTTTCATGGGTAGATGATAAACACATGAGGAGCTGTAAAACCACACGCCAGTGGCAGCACAGGTAGATGAATCTACCCACAATCAGTCAGGCCTGTGGCTGCAGAGTAGAATGAATGTCGGGTGAGCAAGCCAGGTCACAGGCCTCTGACAGCTCTCGGGATCGGCAGGCATTGACTCATAGCCAAAAAACAACATCTAAGGAGCCAGATGCAGGAGTCAGACCCAGCAAAATTCAAAGAAGTTTTTCCAGTGTCCTTGAATCAAAAGAAGATTCCACTCCGTTGAGAACATTATTTTACTTGAATTAAAGTTGTGACTTGAATGAAGATGATGTAGTCACACCAACCTGATCTCATTATGAGGACTTACAAATGATTGTCTTTGAATGTATTATGCTAAGTGAAATCATGAATGTTAAACTAAATCATGGGAAATACTAGGTGTTAATTGGTAAACCAGGGACAATGTTGACCCCAAATATAAATTATAACAGAGATCGCTGACATTTTCCATTCAGCATCCATTCTGTAAGAGGTATTCTCCAATTATATTTGTTAATATACAATGTCTTTATAGATACAGTTACACTTCTAACTATAGCTATAACTATAGCTGCAGAAGCATTGCTGGGACCAGTCCAGTTGAGTCAATTCTGACTCGTGGCAATCCCAGGTAAGTAATTTAGAACTTTCCATAGGGTTTTCAAGCCTGTGACTTTTGGAAGCATATTGTCTGTCCTGTGTCCTGAGGTGCTTCTGCATAAAGAAAAGAAAAACCCTCATAAGTGAATCAATTATAATATAAAAATAAATGGAAAAATATTGAAGTTGTCAAGGACTTCCATTTTGGGGGCCCATAATCAATGACTGTGAAAGCTCTAAAAAGCAACCCAATGAAAAACATCACTGCACCCAGTCAGTTCTGACTCAGAGTGACCCTACAGGACAGGAGAGAACAGACGTTATGGATTTCAGAGTCTGTCAATCTCCATCAAAGTAAAGAAGTTCCTCTTTCTCTTTAGAAGCAGCTGGAGGTTTCTAATGACCCACCATGGAATTATCAGTCCAACAAGAAATCCTCTAGGCCATCAGGGCTCCTTGTGTGAAAGGAAGCAGCATTGAAGGAGGAATCAAATGATAAATTGCACCAGGGAAATCCACTGATAAATAACTTCTTAAGCAAGATGTCATTTTGAGGACTACAATGTGCCTGATCCAAGTCATGGCATTTTCAAACACTTATATGCAAAAGCTGGAGAATAAATAAAGAGACTAAGGAAAAACCAATGTAACTGAATTATGGTGTTGATAAATAGGCTGCCAGAAGGACCAACAAATTTGTTTGGGCAGAATTACAGCCAAACTATACCTTGGTAGTGAGGATGGGGAGACTTTGTCTCATGTAATTTAGATGTGTTATCAGCAGTTACCAGAATCTGGAGAAAGATAATTGGTTGGTAAAATAAAGGATCAACAGCAACAACAAACAAAGCAAGGTCATCAGTTGAATGGATTGGGATAGTACTTGCAACAAAGTGCTCAGACAGCCATGATTTTAAGGCTGAATGGTAGGACTGGACATTGCTTAGTCCTATTGTAGAATGGGTCAGAATCAACTCAATGGCACATAATATTAGATAAAATATACAAATACTGAATAACAATAAAAGGCAAGATGCATGTGCTTAGACTAGTGGATGCAACCTCTATTCCGAGTTATTTAACATGAGAAATTAAAGCTAAAACATTGCTGATTTAAAAAGTAACATTTGCTTATTTTTTTACCAACAAATTAACACACATTACCTCTTATATAGATTTGAAAGTTTATTTTAATAATGTATCAGAAAATATAGTGTAAGTATTCTATTTTATGGGTTATATATTGCCTAATAATATAAAACTTTATATTATAAAGCAAATTATTTTGTTCTTTTCCCAATATATTTATGAATACATTCTTATTTCAGAATGACTTGCACTTGTTTTCAGACTTGCAACTTAGTTAGCTTATAAATTGTCTTATTCAAATAGATGTTTATTTAATTTAATTAAAATATACTTTGTCCTTTATTTTGAAAGCCTGCACAAGAGCAGCTTCCTGGTAACTGTTTGATATTTCTTTGGGAATATTCAAAGTACACAGCTTGTTCCTGTTCAGAAAGGGTTTGATGAGAAAATATAATTCAAAAGAGGCATGCTAATAGTTCATTGATATTGATATATCCTCTGCTTCAGCAATACTGCATAGAAATGAAATTAAAATCATAAAAGCATAAAAAGACATGCAGATGCATTACAGAAGGCAATACACAGGAACCAGAGCAATCAACGATCAACTTTCATTACCTTCTCATTTTTCTCTTTTATGCACAATCAACGGTGCTTTCCTTTTCTTTTATTTATTCTGCCATTTACTTCAGTTTTAGATCTCAGCCAAATTTTTCACATTACTGCTTTTCTTTTACTATATATCTAACATCTCTGGTATTTTACTGAAGTTAATTACAATTACAAAAATATATGAAATTCTCCTTCAGCAACCTACTCCGTTATATTTGATTGTTATATATGAAAAGACTTATTTATTAGAGTATTCTTAAATGGCAATTTGTGTGTGCATGTGTGTGCATTTTAATACTATACGGTGAACTGTCAAATGAAACAGAACTATGTCCAGTTGTTCTCCCAATGGATATGAAGGCCTCCAATAGAAAAATAACACAAAAACCTACATAGGAGAGTAAACAGGTATGTTAATTTATCCATTACAATGACTATACCATTGCCTTAGAATAAAGATGTGTTATCAATACTTTAAAAAAAAAAGATGCTTCTTCAGCTGCTGCTTATGTAGGAGCATCCCCCTGTAAATTAAGGACTCCACCCTTGCATATGTAACTGCAGGACATTTTACATGAGTCTGATTCTGAAATACACCAAACTTCAGTTTCTATTAAACATCCGATGTTAATATCATAGTGCAGACAACTGTCTTCTTATTTAGATAATTGTCATCTGGCAATCTCTAAATTCACTTGCAGCTTTCATTATGACATCACTATCAGTTGCCAAATTATTGATTTTGACTGAGGGGTACTCTATGAGTGTCAGAGTAGAATCGTCATCCATAGGTGTTTTAATGGCTGATTTCCTCATGGTTAAATCACCAGGCCTTTCTTCTGTGGCACTTCCAGGTTGATTCAAACTTTGAACCTCTTAGTTATCAGTTAAAACCACCATAGACTAACTTGCATTCCCTATGGGGTAATCACAATACTCTGTGTCTGTTATTAAAACAAAATTAACAAACATACCATTGAAGCATATTCATTACATTATTTTCTTTAAAACATGGTTTAGCTTATTACCAAGTTTTGAAAAAGATCTAAGAAATGTGAGCTCTGCCTTCAGCTCTAAGTGAATAACAGTATTCTAGAATTTCTATTGTTTACAAAGATATTTAAAATCCATGGTGGTCTCCACACCCGAATGTCTTTGAATAGTCAATAAAACAAGTAACCAGTGATGTGGAATTCTTTGCTTTGCCAAAATTCATCAAACACCAGCCAGGATATTCCTTGTTCCACATCCTCTTGTAAATCTAGCCTAAACCTCCGGCATCTATGGGTCAACATATTGCTGCAACTGCTATTTGATGATCTTCAGCAACATTTTAATTGCAGATGATATTAATGATATTGTGCTATAATTTGTACATTTTGCTGAGCCATCTTTCTTTGGAATGGGTACAAATATTGATTTTTTTGCAATCAGTTGGTCATGTGACTGTCTTCCAAATTTCTTGGCATGGGTTAAAAAGTGCTTCATCATTCTGTGGAAACATTTCCATTGGTATTCCATAAATTGCTAGAGCTTTAGTTTTGGTAATATTTTTTCAATGCAGCTTACACTTCCCTCCATATCACTGGCTCTTCATCATATGCTGCCCCTTGAAATGGTTGAATATTGACTAGTTCTTTTTGCTACAGTGACCCCATCTTCTTTTAATGCACCCTGCAGGCATCAATATTTTGTCCATAGAATTTTTTTTAGCATTGCAAGTCAAGGGTTGAATTTTTTGTTTTAAGTCTTACAGTTTGAGCTGTTCTAAGTGCCTTCCTCCATTCTAGGATTTTGCACATTGCACTCTGATTTATCCCGTCTTCTTAGGCTGCCCTTTGGCAATTCTCCTCAGCAATTTGACGACATCATTTCTTCAATGTGCCTTAGCCGCTTCGTGGTGAAGAGCCAATCCAGAGTCTCTTCTTCACCCCACTCTGATCTCTTCTTTCTTTCCTGTTTTTTAATGACCTTTATTTATGGATGATGATCTTGATGTCATTCCATAGCGCATCAGGCTTTTTTCCATTACATTACTGCCCAAGGCATCAAATTTATTCTTTGATAGTCTTGAAATTCAGGTTAAATATACTCAAGGATGTTTTATTGCTCTTGTAGCCCTTTTTCATTTTCTTCAACTGCAACCTAGCTTACATGTGAGCAATTGATGGTCTATTCCACAGTGAGCACTTGGTCATAATGTTTCAACAAATGCAGTCAGTTTGATTTCTTGTACAGCAGCTTTAATTCATACAAATAATGTTTTGATCTCTTGACTGCTGCTTCCAAAGCACTGTGAATCCAGGTAAGACAAAATCCTTGACAACTTTAACATTGTCTCTGCTGATGTTACTTATTTGTGAAGTTGTCCATGTGTGAAGATCCTGGTCTTCCTTTTATCGAGTTGCAACCATACAGAACACTGTATGTTCATCTTCATAAACAAGTGCTTCAATTCCTCCTACTTTCAACAAGGAAGAGTCTGTCATCCACATAAAGTTGGTTGTTAATCAGCCTTCCTCCAATCCTGATGCTCCACTCTTCTTCATATTACCTTGCTTCTCTGATTCTAATTAGACTCATGTAATTATATAAATAAGTTGTTTATTTTATATAGTTATTTAGTACTTTAGTTTTTGCTAAACTCTTAATTTTTAAAAAATGTTAAAAATTATGCATAGTCTACTTAAAATATGTTAAATGTATCTATCATTCTACATCTTTAACACTCATACTGAATTTTCACCTTTTCTAAAAAAAAATCTTGTTTTTAAAAATGTATCATTATATGTGCATAGCAAATGTTAAAATTTTCTTTTATATGCATCATCTCATAGATTTTGTTGATTTATTTGTTTTTTGGGGGGCATCACTGCCCTGTGGTGGTTGTGGGAGCTACCCAGTGCTGCTCCTGAGAGCTGCCGCTGGATTTGAACCGCCAAGCCCGCGGGCCGCAGTCCCACACTCAACCACATATGCCACCGGGGCTCAGCCAAGTCTCATAGATTTTTTTTTAAATATGGCAGCTGCTACAAACACACTTCCATGTTTTAATTTACATATATTATAAATATTTTGTGATTCGAATTTTGTCTTACAGTTAGTACATCAAATAATATATTTTATAAAAATTTGAATTCTCACTTAATAGTACAAAGGTGGGACTGTTAATAATTTTTCCTTACACATTATTTTTAAAATGAGCTATGGCTTGTAAAAATTCCCCATATTGAATAATATCTAGATTATTTCCAGTTAGTAATTTCCATCTACTAAGATTCGGTGCATTTAAATTATGGTGCTGGTGAAAAATATTGAATGAATATCTTGGATTACCAAAAGAACAAACATCGCTTTTGGAAGACATACAGCCAGAATATGCTAAACATATTAACAGGAGAGGCCAGAGCCTGAAAAAGGATAGCATGCTTGATATGTTAGAGAGGCAGCATAAGGGAGGAAATTCTTAGACAAGATGGATTTACACAGCAGCTGCAACAACAAGTTCAAACATAAGCGGATGGCCCCTAGTTCTGATGCACATAGGGTCGCTGTGAATCAGATCAGAAGTGACACAACGGTGCCTAACGATCACAGCACAATTTCCTGAAAGAGATACTGCGTGCATCTCTTTTACAAGCAAGACAGAATTCCCAGAAGAGCAAACTCTAGATCAGATTGAGAGGAAGTTCCAAATTGTTCTCAGTGGCTGCTTTTAGTTCTAAGTTTTATTCTCTCAAGCCAAAGAAGATTCCCTCAATGTCTTACCACCAGAATGGTGCTTATATCTTTAAAGTTTTTGTAGTTATTTTCTTCTAAGAGACAAGCTGTCATTAGGTAGACAAGAAGCTAGTCCATTTTAAATCATGCATGATTGAGCCAGGGTGTTTCTCAGACAAGCTATTCATAAGTGATGCATGGCATCACTACAAAGCCTAGGTCCCACTTAAACTTCAAAGATGTACTGCTTGTAAAGGTGTAATTACCTGTGTAATCCTTCTTGTCATCTGATCTTCCTCTATTTTTAAACTAAATCATGACTGGGGGCCTTTGGTTGGGTTGCCTTGATATTTCTCTGCATACCACAGTCATAATTACAAGCAAGGAATCTAGAGCTGCCTCTCTCAGGAAGTGGCTTGTCTTTGTGTCAACTTTAAATCTGTTTTGATTATTCCACTGCCGCCCCCAGACCTTGCATGTTGTTATTAGCTGAGCCCAGGTTTTTCATTAGTCCTACTCCTGTGAAGGATATTTTCCTTCTTCTTCTTTTTTTGCTGTAAATAATGTAAATGGTTCTTAAGGGGAGAAAATAAAATTATTTACTTGCACATATTCAGACTGATGTCTCTAATTGGGAACATGGGTGATACATGCTGAATGACAGTGAGCTTCAGTTATTTTTTCTATGAAATGTATCAGAGGACACAAGTCGCAAGTTCTGCTTTGATTAAAAGCAAAATCATATGCTTTAAGGGTCATCTCAACTGGCAAGATTCCTTCACACAACTTTGATGCTGCTTTCACTGATAGACTACTACTCCATTTCAAAATGAAGGCATTTGGTAAGGTATAAAGAAAGCTTAGCTACACTGTCAAATAAGCATTCGACTATTCACCAGCATGTCTGTGGTTAAACCCATCAGCTGTTCATGGGAAAAATTGAGGCTGTCCTTTCCTCTCCCAGATCCTATGATATGGTGGCTGTGAGTCTTAATTGACTCAATGGCAGTGGCTTTAGGGTTTGGAGTAACAAAGATAGATTTTTTTCTGTGTGATTAGAAATATATATGTAATAAAAATCTTGTATTATAATATATACTTTATAATCTCAATATATGACACTACTATAACATTAGATTTTTCTTTGCATCATCATTTAGGCTATTAGAGAGAATCAAAATCCTAAAAAATAAAGGGAAGGAAGTATTCAATTATTTAAAATAAAACCATGAAGATGACCAAGATTTGTACATTTGGTCATTCATTAGTTTGATAGAAGGAATAAAATATAGATTGTTTCTTCTAGAACACAATAAACTTTCTGTTATCAATGAATGAAAAGGATATATAGAGTTAAAATTCTTGAAATTTAATCTATTACAGTCTGATTTTCTGAGTCTTATGAAAGTGGTAAAATGAATTGTTTTTACTACTATTTACCTATCAAAAGGTAAAACTAAGGAAATACCAACAATCATGTCTCTCTTTATTTCATTTCAACTGACAGAAACAGACTTCGAGTCACTGCTCTGAGTGGCGGCTCTGTGAACACGATGGCAACTCCCTTCTTTAGAGACAGAGATGCCCTTCCTCATTGCTTGAGGTGGAGCTGGAGTCAAATATTTCCAAATAAATCCCAAATGGCAGTCAATTTGTCATCACTCTAACAACTGGCCCATACATCTGCTGTCAAGAGAACGTTTATACACTTACCCTCCCTAAAGGGTTACCAGTAACTACATGAAACCTGGCGACAGGAAGCTACTGTTTCAGACAGTACTGTTGCACAATGTTTCCAGTGACAGTTAATCAAAAGATGCCATGAGCGCAATAACCCTCTAATAAATACACTAAAGTTGAATATCCATTGCTATTGTTTCTGCTATAAATCTTATGATTACCCTTTTCTTTATCCAGTTTTTAATAAATTCAACTTGCACTAAAGAAAACATACAAAACACTAAAGAAAACATACAAAACAGCAAATTTCATGATGGTTTTTAGTACTCTGGCAAGTCAGACCCTAAGAAACAATATCTCTTTTAATATCATATTGTTAATTCCATAGTATGTCTACGTGTTGCTATTTCCTCCCACTGTTGAATCCGTCAACAGGCTTTGACTGGAGAGTGGATGCTGGCATGGATAAGAAATCCTAGCAATGCATCACTGCACAAACATTTCTCCTTGACCACAAGTATCAGTCCCCCAACATGGGTCAGCCGACGCTTCCCTTTACTACTCTTTCTGTCGTAGAACCCAATGGCCAAGGAGTTGTGTACACTTTTATGCCGTTTTGTTTCTGCTTCCCCAAGGAACTAAAATGATAAATGAACTGTTCTTGTGTAGATTTAAAAGGGCGGGGGCAGCGGGTTGTTCCAAATGCCCTTTCTTGTGAGTGCATAATATAAGAATGGAAAGAGTCAAGTGAAAACAAGAGTATTTTTCCTTATACTATTGTCATGAATTACAAATAATAGTAACAGTGGTTTGAAGAGCACAGATTTAATCCCTTGTAACTGTGAAAGTCAGAAGTCCAAAACAATAAATTACTTAATAAAAACTAAGGCGCTTTCCTCTAATCAATTGCAATAATATATAAATAATTATTGTAGGCAGAAGGGAGAGAGTGTATTAATTACAGTGTCCACATTCTCCCTCCAAGACCCCCAATAATCACTTTTTTTTAATTCTATTAAAAATAAACTGTAACAACTGCAAGCTGATATTAGGATAGTGAATAATTTAATATATATCTGAAGTTACTCAAATCTTATGCAGTTGAAATAAATTACTCAATATTTTCATTCTTGCAGGAAAAACAAACATTAAAAACACAGTTCTCATTCTACAAGCTTTCGAACAGGTACCCAAACAGGGTTTTCAAATAAGTTTATCAAAATGCTTCAAGGATTAGGGCAGACTATTTGTTTATTTTGTTTCATTTTATTGGTTGACATTTACTAACACAAAATGACTATTGAATTAAAAGGTATGTGAACATTGTTCAGAGCCATGAAATCTGCTTATTCTTTCAGAGACTAATCCCTTCTCTCTTGTGCTCAGTAACATAATAGGCCATAGTTCATAGGTATGCAATGCCAGCTTACATTGTATAGATGAAATCAATAGTATAATCCTATTAAATTCTGCAAAACAGTTTACTTTATGATATAAAGTGGAATTGTGATTGATTTTTAAAGTAAATAGTAGTTCTATATTCAACTTAGACAAGAATAACTTTTAACCAGCAACTTTATCTGTGTGGAGTCATTGTTTTCTTTTCTATTTTTCTGGGCCTTGTAAATAAATTTTGTCTATGTGACCTAATTAAAAGACATTGAATTCCACCCTGACTTTCCATTCAAACTTGCCTTGGCTTTGTCCCAACCTCTAAATGGAGAATGAAATGCCAGCTTTTAAGTTTCAGCCACTTATCCTACAAGGGACACTCTTGGTTTCAAATCATAGCTCTTGGATAATGACAATGCCTCACATTTTATTTATTGCTAGTCTAAAATCATATATTATTAGTTAGTCATAATAGGTCCATTTCTGATTGGTCAATTTTCCCCTCAATGTCACAATCAACACTAAGTATTTTGAATATGGATCCAGCAACTATGTTTACCACTCATAAAAAAATTTCTCTCTTTAAATGACATTTCAGCATATTATTAAATTCCTAAACTAATCATACATGATCAGTTTCTTTAAAATATCATTAAGTACTTAAGAAATCTAAAATGCAATTTTTAGTGAGCAAAATTGCATGTTGTAAAATACCTCTACTCATATTAAGAAAGAACCCAATGTGCCCACAGCAAAGATTGTAAAAGTTTATTGACATAATGTTGATATCATGTCCATCCTTTCTCAAGTCAAAAATGTATTTCTAAGTTATGCTTCCAGCTTACAGTGAAAGTCATACTAGCTCAATCTGAAAAACACAGAATTCATTTAATTCAACTTCCTCGAAAGCAGTTGAACTGTGTAGAAAGAAAGAGATACTTGTTTGCATGATTTTAGAAATGAGAGAACTGTCTTAAAGATTTATCTTCATAAATATGCAGTTCTGTGATGCACAAAAATATATGTTCATAGAAAATTACATGTATTTATAATGAGAGAGAATTTCAGCTCAAAATATTTCTACAAGCTATCTGTAAAAGATGGGAACAGTGCTAAAAAGTTTCTAGACTTACAAGAAGATAATTTTTCAGCAATGATGAAAGGTAATTCATTCAGCAACTAATGATAGGTTAGAAATTTGTGGCTATAAAGAGGAACTAAGTTAAAAAAATAAAAGTGTATTCTGCTTCTGAAAGGGAAATAGCAGCCATTGCAAACCTTGGGGTGAGACAGTGCATTAGACAGGGTTCTCTAGAGAAACAAAACCAGGACACTTATGATTTTATAGATAGATAGATAGATAGATAGAGATATAGACAATATAGAGAGATGATGATGATGATAGATAGATGATAGATAGAGATAGATAGATAGATAGATAGATAGATAGATAGATAGATAGATACAGATATAGACAATTTACAGAGATGATGATGATGATGATGATGATGAAGATAGATAGATAGATGGATAGATAAATGATGATAGATACATAGATGATAGATAGAGATAGATGATAGATAGATACAGATATAGACAATGTAGAGAGATGATGATGATAGATAGATAGATAGATAGATGATAGATGTAGATAGAAAGATTAGATAGATGATGATAGATAGATAGATAGATAGATAGATAGATAGATAGATGATAGATAGATAGATAGATAGATGATAGACAGACTCAGCATAAGAAATAAATAGCTAATTAGTCCACAGAGTAATAAATGACTTAGTTCAACTCACTTCCAAGAGACAGTTAATATCCTGGTAGTCTTTCAACTCACGAGGGCTGCTGGGTACAAGTTCAAGAAGCAGAAAGTTGCATGTTCCAAGAAGCAATACATGCAGTCCAGCCACAGGCAGCAAACAGCAGAGCAAGTCACCAAGAGTCAGCCAGATGACAGGGCCTGACAGTCTCCAGCTCAAGTGAAGTATACATCAGCAATGTGGAGAAACAGGTCTTGAAGGATCCTCAAACTATAGCAACAGAGTCCACAGGTTGGGTGACCCACAGGTGATGTAGCTTGCAAGTTGAGGCAGAGAACTAGATAAGATAAATGCACACTGGTCCCATCGTCAGAAAGCAAGAGGCAGAAAGGTAAGGCTTGGCAAGCCATTTATCTCTTTGTCCTTCAATTAAACTGCAAACTTTTTAACCACACATGTGTTTATTGGCCAAGTTGGCACAATAAACCCACTTATCACCGACAGTTCTACTCTGAAATGACTGGCATTACCAAAGTTACAATTGACTATGCAGCACCTGATAAAGGGGAATAAGGTGAACGTTAGCACTAAAATATCATGAAACTCTATGGTATATATAAAACACAGTGCAAAAACACAATGCTGTAAAAAATGCTAACAGTTATGGGATCAGCAAGTATAGCGCAAAATGAAATAACGCCACAAGCTAAATTATAGAACCTTAAAATGTGCAAAATATTTTCAATAAGTGCAAAATGATAGAAGCAAAATTACTATGAGATAAGCATAATTTTAGGTCCTTACTGACCAACTGAATCATAACTATATGGAATACTTCAAAACTCACATTGAATATTCTTAAAACATCATAATTGAAATGTGTGTGCACCTGCTTAACATCGACTCTCTGCTCCCCAAGGATCACTGCTAACGTCATGTTGGGTTGGGCGGTGATCCACACTATGCAGCCACCAGCAGCTGCTCCCAGAAGCGGACGGGCTTTTCCCTCCCTCAAACGGTGAAAGGCTCCGAAACCCGAAACCCGCGGAGGCTCACTGATTCAATGGCTGTGAGCTTGGTTTGCTTTTCTGATTGGTGCTACGGAAACAATACCAGAAAGTAAACTTCGAGAATTGTCACACGATGCAAAATTATCATTTATATTCCTTATAACTGCAAAACAAACTTAAAAGGGAAACAAGTAAATGTAAATACATATGCTTACATCTAGTTTTTTTTAAATATCGATAATAGTATAATATATAAAATGATATATTAGCTTCAAGTTCTAATGAAAATTCAAATTTTTAAACATTTTAATGTCAAACAAGAAGAAAAAATCTATTTCTTTTTTAAGTCAAAAAATTGAAGAGAACAATCAGTTGTTAGCTTATTTTGTTAACTTTAATCATTTAATATTCATGCATAATTTCAAAATTAAATAATACATAAATCATTCAGTTAACTGCAGCATCCTAACATGAACCTGTAAAAGACTTGTTTTAATACTCTGACTTTAATCAAAATTAATGTAAATATATTAGTGTATTTGTAGCTCCATGCTAAGACAAGTCAGTTATTTTGAAAAAAAAAAAAAAAAGCAATTTCTACTTAAACACAAGATAGATTGATATTTTGTGATTCGATACACTAAATACATTTGAGGGAAACTAGAAGCTATTTGCAATTGTCCAGCATCTCAACATGCTGCTGACAGAACCTTCCAGGGCCAAGATGCATGTTATGAAGATATTTGAAGTAAATGGAGACCTGCCTTTTAAGAACTGCGTATACTAACCTATAATCACATATTCCTTGAAGTATTTATAGAAAAGATAACTGAATAATAGCGATAAACATGGAGAGATGACACTTCTCCATTAAAAATATCCAACATTTGCAACTTGTTAAGTGCCTTGCAATTGGTTCTAACTAGTGAGCCTCTGTACAACAGAAGGAAACACCGTAGGATCCTCTCACAATTGTTCTTATTAAGGCCATGGTGCCAACCCATCTTGTTAAGGGTCTTCCTCTTTTTTCCTATGCTTACCCCCTGTAACCCCAAGTCTGATGTCTTTCTCCAGGGCCTAGTGTCTCCTGATGACCTGTCAAAAATATGAGACAAGGCCCCCACCACCCTGGCTTCTAGGAGCATCCAAGACAGACTTGTCCTTTGGGCAGTCCATTGGCACTCTCGACAGTCTTGTCAGCACAATGATTGAAAGCCACTGCTTCTTCTTTGGTCTTCCTTACTCAAGGACCGATTTTCAAAGGCAAATGAGTCACCTGAAAAGACCATCGTGTGCATATGTGTCCTTCAGTCCTCGAACGAGCAACCTTACTTTTCAATCTGTCCAAGAGATCTTCTGCAACAGATTTAGTTCACCCGCTGCTTCATTTGCTCTGTTGACTGCTCGGCATTGATGGTAGATCCAAGCAAGACCAAAGCCTTGAACTTCAATCTTCTCTCCATTTATCATGACAACCTATTGGTTCAGTAGAGAGAATTTTGATTGTCTTTATATTGAATTGCAATCCATACTGAGAGCTGCAATCCATGGGTCTTCATCAGCAAGTACTGCACGTCCTCACTTTCAGCAAGAGAAGCTGTGTTACCTGTCCAGTGCAGGTTGTTAATAAGCCATTCTTTAATCCGGATGCTGCACTCTTCTTAATATAGTCCAATTTCTCTGCGTCTTTAGCATACAAATTTAATAAGTATGATGAGAAAATACAACCCCATTGCATACCTTTTTTTTAAAATTTAGAAACAGTAGTATACTCTTGCTTTGCTTCCATAACTGTCTTTATCTACTTACTGACTCCAAAGAGCACAATAAATTGTTCTGTAATTCCCATTCGTTTCAAGTCTTGTAGTTTACACAGTGCCATGCTTCTGCATAGTCATTAGAATACAAGCAAATATCTATCTGGTACTCTGCATCCAGCCAAAAACCATCTGACAGCAGCAATGATCACCCTTGTTCCATGCCCTCTTTTCAATCCAACTCGAATTTCTGAAAGCCCCTTCTTGTAAATATATTCATGTATTTGATGATCAAAATAATTGTACTTGCATATGCTATCAATAATACTTTTATATTATTTGTGCATTCTATTGGGTATAGATAAAGATAGAATCAACCAGGTTGTTTTCTTCCAAATTGTTTGCTTAGAAAAGAGAACTGGCCCCTGTTCCTTCTGTTTATTGAAACATTTCCATTGATATTCTCCTGGAGACTCTGTCTTCATTTGGACTAATTCCTTCAGTGCCACTTGAATGTCTTCCTCAGTATCATTGCTTCTTGATCATACGCTACTTTTAAAATGATTGGAAGTCAGCTAGTTCTGTTTGGTAGACTGACTTACTATAAACGTTCAATCTTCTTTTAGCGTTTTTCCTTTTGCTCAATATTTCCCCCTAGAATCTTTCAGTATTGCAACTAATGCCAATTTTTATATTGCAACTCAATATTTATAGCTTATTCACAAAAAATTCAGCCACAAGTGATACAAGTCCATTTCCAGCTTCATGACCATAGGCATAAATATATCTATATTTATACTGAATGAAGAGACTTCAAAAACTTCATGAAAAATGGATTAAAAGGTAAAAGGGCCACATGAAAAAATCCTGAAAAGGGGGAAGAATAATAAGGAAAACTCATAAAAATACAATTTTACTAGTTAGGTAAAGAATAGTGGGAACCCTGAGATCATAGTTCTTATTCAATCTTTAGGTCTGGAAATGAACTTACACTGAGAGCTCAATTTTCAGCCAACCAGCATACATAAGGGAGGAAGCAATATTAGCGAAGTATGCACACCTTTTGGGTAAGCAATCATTAAAGATAAAAGGAACAGCATTTACCCTCAGACCAATTCAGAAGAGCTAGGAAAGAAGGAATAATGAGTTAACCCAGGCAGAAAGTGGAATAAGTTCTATAAACTCTTGGAGATTGCAATCTATATCATAGACAAACCGATATAAATTTTTAATAGAAAGCTGATATACTCTATAACCTTCATCCAGTTAATAATAAAAATTTATTTTATAGAAATTCAATTTTATGAAACTTATTTACAGATAAAAAAGATGATAGAACTTATTCACAACCTTTTTGAAGCCCCCTTATGTGTGTATAGCTGATTTTGTTGTAATATAGATAAGATGTCTATACTGTTCCTTTTAATATGTAAATATAACCAAGTAACCAAGAGAGAACTTGATAGCAGACCGCTTGCTTTGATTTTGGATTTTTTCACTCATGAAATTAAATGTCTACTGTAAAGAAGTTTAGGAATATTAATCTGACAACTTTTCTTTCGTCCCAACTTGCAGATCCTTTCTGTTCTATTAGAAATCAGATTTACTAAGTTTGAATTTCAAAAGATATGGGCTTGTGGAAGGGTAGAGACAAGATAACAGTTCATTTCAATAAAAAACATTGGTAAATTCCTCTCATTTGCTAGGCATCATTGTGTCTGCTGCTTTGAAACATTTGCTTTTTCTGGAATCAAAAAGGTTTCTTTATGTGTGGCTGCAATAATTGGCTCAAAAATGGCAACACAGGATCGTGGCGACCTGGGAAGGGTCAGTTCTCTCGTACAACGGGTTGCTCTGACGGAAATGGATGCGATGGCGCCCAGCAGCCCCCTATATGGACAGAGCGGTGAGCAGAATAAATCGCACGTTCCAGTGAAAGTCTGCTGCTATAGATGCACATGCATGCACATAGACGTGCATATCATACAGACAGAGACAGAAAAGCCAAAAGGGTTAACAATTGTAGAATCTGAATGAAGAGATACAGATAACTTTGTGCTTTTTCTGTAACTCTTTTGTAAAATTATCTAAAAATAAAACATTCACAAATGCACTGCCACCCCATAGCGACCCAATAGGACAAAATGCAACTGCCCTTTTTATGTCTCCCAGGTTTTGAATCTTTAATGGTAGAGACAGACACATCTCTCTTCTCCAAAGAAGTTCGTGGGTCCCAGCCTCTGTCCTTCTGATTAGCAGAGGTTCAAAGTGCAACCCATTATGCTACCAGATCTCTCCTGTAATTTCAAAATAACTTTAAGGCATAAAATTAATATTTCATTTATATTTTGTCATATATCTGCTTCTTTGGGATAGATTCAGTTTATTATTTCGCATATTCATTTATGGTTAGCTATCCAGAAATTTAAAATAGTCCTCTCATAGATTTTATATTAAATATTGACTACATATTCTATGTGTTAACTATGATTTTAATATTTATCTTCTGAGTATTAAAATTTTAGATATTTTGTTCATTTTATCATAAATGTGTCAGAGAGAACATTTTACACTAGGAAAACTATTTCTTTATAATGGGTAAAAGTGAAAACAAAGGCAAAGCTCTGTAAACCCACACCTTTTTTTTTTGGCACAATTAATTAGCAACATCATAGCTGATGTCTCATTTAAACAGCGTTTTCTCACTAGAGAAAAGGGGATTCAACAAGCTGAATTTTACAAACGTGCGCCTGATCAAACAGTCTCTGTACATCTGCTTTCTCCAACAAGTTTCTGAAGTTATTGTCATGAGTGTCACATACTTACTCCATTTAGCAGATCTCTAAGATGTTTGTCTCAATGGTTTTCCATTTGCAATTTCCTCTGATACTTTCAAAGACATCATCTAAGAAAACATTTCTTTGCAAAGGTGAACTAACGTTTCACATTCACCGTCTATTTGCCCTTGATGGAACATTAAAGTTCTTCATTATGCTGCAGGCTTAGAAAGGAAAACTACATATATAGTCCTATTTTGATAAAAATTATAAACAATCTCATTATCACTAGATATTCATGAAGTGACTATAGATATTGAAATAAGAAACTGATTTTTTTGTAATGCATTTCAGAAGCTGTAGAAAATGCTATATATTTTGATAGTAAAATGCACAGTCCTAGATAAATTATTTAGAAATGCATAATCTCATTCTGGTTTCTGATAGAATTGGCCACAAATGAATATTAACCATAATGAATTTTACTATTTCCCTTTGTCAGGTTGAGGGATTCAAGCATATGAACATGATATTCAAAATGTTTTTGATAATACACATATGGCATTAGCAAGTCTAGTATCTAATGTTGGATAATCCAAAATAAAATTTTTGGATTAGAGTTCTGAAATATATAACTCATAGAATTATGGAGTATATATGGCATAGTGAATTTTTCCATGATTAATAGCACTCCCTTGTTTATAGATTTACACTATACGTGATACATTGCATAGATGAGAAATTATGTGAAATAAATTGTCAAGTAACAAATAAATAATTATATTTCTGTAAATTTAAGTAAGTAATATTATAAAGCTATAGCCTCACATTTAACTGAAAAGAAATAATGAAGGGGATTAATATGCTACATTTTCCATTATATTAAATTTAAAAATTAGGGATGAATTATATTTATAGTTTATTAATGTTTTAGCATTTGTGTAACATATTTAGAAATATATGTATGAATTTTTGTTTTTTATATGTATGTGTATGATGTATTATAAACATAAATAAATGTTAATGCAAAGGAAACATATACGCCATATTTGAATGGAATTTGCTTTGCATAGTCTCAGACTTTGAGGGGGATCCCTGAAATTATATTTTAATTCAACATTTCATGGACTTTTTAAATACAGAAGACTCACAAAGCACTGTTAAATGAACTCACTTCACAGCAAATTCACTGTGGCAACAGGCCTAGGAGGATGGAATCCACTCTTCATATCATGTTCCTCATCATCCTGAAGCAACTGGCTTGATAGAACGATGAAATGAGCTCCTGAAGACACAACTATGACACCAACTACATGACAACAACTTGTGGGGCTGGGGCAGTGTTCTCCAGGAAGCTGTATGTGCTTTAAACCAGAGGCCAATATATGGTGCTGTGTCTCCAATAGCCAGAAATCATGGATCCAGGAACCAAGAGGTGGAAACTGGAGTGACACCACTCACTATTACTCCTAGTGGCCCACTTGCAGAGCTTTTGTTTCCTGTCCCAGCAACCCTATATGTTTCAGGCCCTGAAGGAAGCAACTCCCATCTGGAAAAACAGCATGGATTCCACTGAACTGGAACATGAGAATGCCCCTTGTCCACTTTGGGCTTCTCATGCCTTTAGATCAACAGGTCATGAAGGGTGTCACTGTACTGAATGGTGTGATTGACCCAGATTACCAAGAAGAAATTGAGCTGGTGTTACATAATGGGGGTAAAGAAGAATATGTATGGAATCCAGGAGATCCCATAGGCTGACTCTTAGTGCTACCATGCCCTATGATAAAAGTAAATGGTAAATTACAGCAATCCCAGCATTACAGGACATCTAATGACCTAGACCCCTCAAGAATGAAGGTCTGGGTCACTTCACCAGGCAAAAAAGCACAACCAGCTGAGGTGATTGCTGAGGACAAAGGTAATACAGAATGCATAGTAGAAGAAGGTAGTTCTGCTTATCACTTATGACCAGGTGATCAATTGCAAAGGTGAGGTTTGTGATTGTTCATGTGTTTTGTTTATCTGAGCATATTGAATATATTTTCTTTGTTCATGTGTGATATATCAGATGCAATTGGACTCAGTGTGTTCTCATTTATATATATATGATAGACGTTTGATGTTAAGTATAAGTTTGATTTTATTGATGTCTAGAAAGTTTATATGGCTAAAGAATTGTGTACTGGTGCCAAGTTGGCAAGGGAGGGGTGGATTGTGATAGGGAAGTTTGTTGTGCCAATAAGGCCAAAGAAGATAGGCAGGTTTGTTGTGGCAACATGGCCAATGAACATATGTAAGATCAATTGAAGTGCAGAGATATAAATGACTCAATGATCCCTGCCCTTTCTCTCTTGCTCTTGAATTTTCAGACCAGCCAGCTGCCTTGTTTGCCCTGTGCCTCAATTTTTCAAGCTCCACCACACATAAGACACCTAATCCGTGGACTGTGTAGCTGTGAGTTGAGGTTCCTCCAAGCCCTGCTTTGCCACATTCCTGAAATACACATTCCTTTAGCTGGGGACTGTTGGACTCTGTCATCTGGCTGACTGTTGGTGACCTGCTTTGCTGTTTGCTGCTTGTGGCCAGATAGCCTGAATTGCTCTACAGAGTACTACTCAGTGGCTCTCAAGATTCGAAGGACTGCCAGTCTACTAGCTGTCTTACACAAGTGAGTTGCACCAAGCCATTTGTACTGCTTTATAGATTAGTTAGCTGTTTATTTCTTATATTATCTATGTAAATATACAGAGAGAATTGTTATGTTCTGGTTTTGTTTCTTTAGAGAACCCTGTCTAACACACCACCATAAAGGACTCAAATAGCTGTTAACTTTATTTTCCATAGAAAAGGAATGAGAAGTGGACAAAAAAGAGCCTTAACAACATGCTACAGTTAAGTAATAGCTTAGGGATATTTATGGAAGTTACATAACCAGTATTTGAAAAGCTTACAGGGTCACCTAAATTGGAACAGATTCAGTTGAACTTCTAGACTAAGAACAGACTACAAAGAAAGAATAGGCTGTGAACTGGCTTTGGAAAACCTTCTGGACAGCATAAAAACACTGTCATATACAGAAAACATCATGAAAAGTAGCAAGAAATTATTAGAAAGAGTGCCAGAAGATGAGTTACTCAGGGTGGAATATAATAAAAATATGATCAAAGAGGAGTTGCCTTCTCAAAAAAGAATCAACCGTTAATGATATAGATGAAGTAAATCCTGTGGGAGTATGTTAGGTTGACTAGAGAAAAAATTCATAAACACTCATATATTTATACAAAAGAATTTTATATAAGAGCAATTATATATTGAGAAAACATTGCAGCCCAGTCCAGTTCAAGTCCATAAGTCTGATAGTAGCCCTTAAGTCTAATACCATTTATAAATTCCTATTCAGACTCACACAGCACTTGCAATTATGCTGAATGCAGAAAGATCACTTTCCAGTGGGTAGAAAGTCTTGTGGATCCAATGTCAGTGGAGGCATTTCAATACTGATGTGGGTCTCCATGTGTCTCCTCCAGGTCTCCGAATGCCTCAATAGAAGGAAAGGGAAGGCAGAGACTGAATCTGGCCTTCCATGAGCTATTTATCTCCATTTCCCCTCCATATGATGTCATGAAGATGCAATGTGACTGACAGGCTAGACACTACTCCTTCTCTTGAGTTGACAGGAGATTATGTAACTGCCACAGGGAGTAAAATGTTCAGGGCCTCCATTTACTTACGAGGCATGACTCAAAATGAGAAGTAATATCTGTAAACATCAATTTAGAATCAGAACTTGAATGGACTAACTAAAATCTAGGAATTTGGAAATCATTAATTATGAAACATAATCCATAAACATTGATGTCTTACTGAGCTGGAATTGACAGGTATTGGACATTTATAATTATAAAATAATATGCTTGACTATGTTAGTAAAGACGCAATCAACAGGAATTCTGTCTTGTTAGTAATTAAAAAGGGTATTTCCAGATGTAACTTGAAGCATAATGTTGTTTGTGATATGATTATATCCATCCTCATTTGATATATATCCTCATTCAACAAAATTCAATTAATATAACTAGCACTCAAATTTATGCACCTACACTGAAGGTAGAGGTGAAAACATTGAAGAATTCTACCAATCTCTTCAGTCGTAAATTGATCAACATGCAATAAAGATACATTGATTATTATTGGCCATTAGAATGAAAAAGTTCAAAGCAAAGAGGAAGGAACAATAGTTGGAAAATTTGGTCCTGTCGACAGAAATGGAGGCTGAAACTACATCACCAAATATTCCAAGTACAACAATTTTTCATAGGAAAAGCAAAAACACTTGGATTTCTTAAGATGGAGTACACTGAAATCAAATTGATATATGGGGAAAGACCATGGAAAAGTTTAGCATCAGCAACTAAAATGAGATCAGGGTCACTGAGGAACCAACTTTCAATTGCTCATATAGAAGTCCAGGTGGACGTTAAAGCAAATTAAAACAAGTCCATGAAAGCCACAATATAACTTTCAGTCTACTACATCTGAATTTCAAAAACATCTCAAGAACAGATTTGCTCCCTTTAACACTAATGATACCAGACCCGATATGCTATGTGAGAGCATCAAAAATATCATGCATGAAGAAAGCAAAAGGCCATTAAAATACAGGAAAAACCTCTGAACCTCTGAACCTGGTATTCCACGAGGCTCACTGGCCCAACACAATCACTGAAGTAAAATGGATGCATAAGCAAATGCGGTGAAGAAAGCTGATGGTGCCCAGCTATCAAAGGATATATCGTCTGGGGTCTTAAAAGCTTGAAGATAAACAATAGACATTTACCTGAGAAGAGACTGCACCCACACAGAAGAAGCACAACAGCCAGCATGGCCACAAGGTGGTGAAAGGTCTAGGCAACAGACATCAAATGGGGAAAATATATATATCACTTTTTACACACATCCCCAAGGTGCCCACTGACGACATGTGGGAGTGTGAGCAAGAGTGGTGAAGAAAACTGATGGTGCCCAGCTGTAAAAAGACATAGCATCTGGGGTCTTAAAGGATTGAACATAAACAAGCAGCCATCCAGCTCAGGAGCAACAAAACCCACCATAAAAGCTCACTTGCCTGTGCGATCATGAGGTGCTGAAACAATCAGGTATGAGGCATCAAAGAACAATCAAAATCAATGGATCAATTGACTTCTGATTTGATAACTGAAGACAAATGGATACAGAGGCAAACAGAGTAGAAGAAACAACAATTTCTTCTTGAAGAAATTCAAACAAATGATTGAACGTCTGGAGTCTCAAAGACTTGAAGACAATCGAGTCGCCATTCAGCACAGAAACAGCAAAGACCACGTGGAAGAAGCACAACAGCATTTGTGATCAAGAGGGGCTGAAGGGAGCAGGTATCGAGCATCAAAGAACAAGAATCACATCATTATGAATGAGGGGGAGATCAGGGTGGGAACATAAGGCCCACTGGTGGGTAATTGGTCGCCCCTTTACAGGGGAGTCATGGGGAGGAGACAGATCAGTCAAGGTGCAGCTGGGCAGTGATGATGATGCAAGTTTCCTCTAATTCCTGAAGCCTTCCTCCCCTCAACTCTCATGATCCCAACTCTACTTTACAAATCCAGCTGGACTAGAAAAGGTACACAAGTAGAGAGGGGAGCTGGAGGTATGGAGAAACCAAGGCGGATGAGCCCCTTCAGGCCAGTGGTTAGATTGGAGCTGCTGGATGGGTGGAGAGAAGGTGGGGTAGAGAGACAGAACCAACTGCAAGGATATACACATAAGCTCCTATTTGAAGGACAGGCATCAAAGGAGTGGATTGGGGGAGAAGTAGGGAAGTGTAAGGTATGACAGAACAATAATAATTTACAAAGTATTGAGGGTTGGTGGGGAAGGGAGAGCAGGAGAAGAGGGGACGGGATGGAAAAGCCAATATCAAGGGCTCAAGGGGAAAGGCAGATGTTTGGAGAATGATAACAGCAGCAGACATATGAAGGTGCTTGGCACAGTATGTTTACGTATTGTGAAAAATGATGCAAGAGCCCCCAATAAAGTGATTTTAATTAAAAAATAAAAGTTAAAATATAATTCAACAAGATGTAAAATTTGTATATAATATTTTATGTACATATACACAGATAGATATGCATCTATAGATATGCACAGATAGATGACATATATATCTATAGATGCATATCCATAGTGTATCTGGTTGTGTGTGTTTATACAGTTGCATGTATATTAGTATTTTGTCCTTTATGATATTTATGTTTATTACTACACATAAAATCAAGTTCTAACAAAAAAGTACAGGAAAGAAAGAAAATGTCAAAGTGATTGTCAGAAGAGGGATTGAAACTTGATTTTAACAGTAGAATAACTAAGGCCAATGAAGTAAATATTATATTATAATTATATGTTCAAAGATCTACAGTTAGAAAACCAAAATGTAAGAGTACATCTAACAAATTTTAAAGTGAAAGAGCTCAAGAGAAGATTCAAATATCGATAGTTTCTGCAGGAAGACCATGAATGATGCAAGAAACATCAAAGGAAGATGGAAAGAACACAGAGTCATGTTAGAAAAAGAACTAGTTCACATTCAACCATTTCAAGAGGTAGCATAAGAGCAAGCACTAATGGCCTCCCTGAAAGCAGAAGCCTAAAACAAAGATAAAGGAATTGAAGGAACAATAAATGAAGTGTTTCAACAACCTCATGAAGCACAGGAAGCACTCGTATTTCTACATCAGAAAATTTCGAAGACAGCTACTTGACCAGTTGACAACCAGAGATACATCTTTGTACCCATTCCTAACAAAGTTGCCCCACAGAAAAATTGCTGAAAGAATAGAATATGAGTTATATCATAGCAGAGTAAAAATATAATCAAGATTGTCTAACAACAATAGCAGTGGTACATAGCTAAGGAGCTACCAGAGGTTCAGGCTGTATTCAGAAAAAGACTTCCAATGAGGGATGCCACTGCTGATGTCAGATGGATTTTGGCCCACAGCAGCGAATACCAGAAAGGTCTTACTTCTGGGTTTGTTTTATTTTTAATTTTACTGGGGGCTCTTACAGCTTCTACAACATTCAGTACATCATTTGTATCAAGCACATTTGCACACATATTTCCACATACATTTCCCAACATTTTCCACTTGAGCCCTTGATACAAGTGCCTCTTTAAAAAAAAA
>PVJH01007325.1:0-93908 GCA_004026705.1 Nesogale talazaci | reverse complement strand
TCTCAGACTTGTTCTCAGATATAGAGCAAACTGAGAGTACTTGGGGGCCATTCTTTGCCAAGGAGTCTTGGGATGAAATGCTGATTATCACAATTCACAAGATAGAAGATTAGATAACAGAATGATGGTTCACACGATACCCAGTGAGGAGACATAAAAAGGAATAGTGGTCTGAAGATTTCCATAGGATATGCAAAATCTTACACAGCATATATCAAATTGCAATGTAGCAAAACCAAAGAAAAATAAAAAGATTGGAGTTATCTTGGAGGGTGTTGATTACAGAATTATAATTAACTCATTTTCTTTAATCTTCTTATCTATAATTTCCATTTTAAAATATGACAATGTATTACCTTATAATGGGGGAAAATAAACTTTTGAAGACTTTTGTGCTACAGGAAAAAGCTGTACAAATGTTTGTATGTTTATGCAATTATGAATGTTTCTGACTTCTCCCCTTTGTCTTACTAGAGGTTTTTTTTTTCTTTTTCTTTGGGGGGGGGGGCGGGCACATCACTGCCCTTTGGTGGTGGGAATAGTAAGCCCAGCCTTACTGCTGGATTTGAACCTCCATCCCAGCGGACTGCAGTCCCGCACACAACCACTACACCACCAGAGCTCAGCCCTTACTAGAGTTTTATAAACTGGCATACCTTTTGGCTATTTGTGAATTTACACAAATTGACATTATTATCTAAAGTTATGACTAGTTAGAAGTTTTATACCTAACAAAATAAGCCACCTTTAGGGAAATCTCAGTCACAACTGCATTTTTGGAATTCTTCCATATTAAAAGCATAATCATGTATTTGTTCAGAAGAATTAATTTGACTCATACTTGATTCTTCTATGATTTAATAATAGGGTCACTATGTGTCAGAATCAATTTCATGGAAGTGAGTTTTGTTTCGAGGTTTGGTTTTGGTTTGGTTTTTTTAAGATTTAATAAACAATTTGCAAATTAGAGGAATGTTTTCCTCATGCAAAAGAATCTTGCTTCCATAGAATTCAGAGATTTAAGCTTTGAAGAGTTAACCCTAAAGTCTCCAGCTGCTTCTCTGGAGAAAGACAAGGCTGTCTGCCCCTGTGAAGATTTATGAAGCTTTAGAAACCCTATATATGTCGCTATGAATAGGAATCAACTCGATGGCAGTGGATTTGGGCTATTTTTTTTAATAACTTTGGATTAAAGCATACAGCTTTCAAGATAGTAAAAGGCATTTTTGACTACTGTCTTAACATGAAAGTGATATATTCCAAGAAGATTTGACCTTCCATCCACCTTCAGTCTCAAACCCTAGAAATTTAAATAAAAAAAACAGTTTGGGTGTTTTGTTTTTTTTTCATTTTTTCCATTAAACAATTTTGGGTGAAAGAGAGAGAGAAAACCAAAAGCAAACCATAAGACTTTGTCTTTAGATTATGAATCACCAAGACAACTAGTAGTCTTGGTCCAAGTGTCAGTAGTAGGCCTCCAGAGGGCCTTGGAGATCAACATGGAGTGAATCCAGTCTAAGTACCTTGTGACCCACACAAATTACTGCTTCCTTAACCTTCCCACTTTGCTGCAATGTATTTGACTTCCCCAGGCTCTTCTTCTTCCACAGCTCAGGGGAAACTGTCACCAGCATGGCCAGCTTAGCCCCCCTGCAACCCAAGAAAGGCAAGAGGTGGAAGGAAAAGGCTGATGTTCCTCCTGAAGTCCCAGCCAAAGGTATGCACCTGGCCAGCAATTTCCCATGGAGTTCTTGTGAGGTGCTGCCAAGCCTATTCCAGCTCAGAAACCGTTAAGTGTGACAGAATGACACTCTGCCCAGTAATTTGCCATCTTCACAAGCATTTACATGTTTGACACCTTTGTTGTGGCCACTATGTGGTCACTATCTTATTGAGGGTCTTCTTTTTCACTGCCCCTCTCCCTTACAAGCATGATGTCCTTCATCAGGGACTGGTCTCTCCTGATAATATGTTCAACATACCTTAAAAATTGTCTCACCATCCGTAGTTCTAAGGAGCATTCTTTTGTGCTTTATCCAAGAAAGATTTGTTTGCTCTTTTCTGAGTCCACTAAACTTTCAATAGTTTTTGCCAACACCACATAATTGACCTAGTGGTATCTAGCTTTTGATCTGGGATGGATAATTCAATGACACAGCACTGGATGTGTATACAGGTTGAGACCTCACCTAGATTTCAAACATACAGTGCTCAATTATTTCAGCCCTTTAACCTTGTCTTTAGGCTAGGGGTTGGCAAACTGCTGCTCTTGAGTCTTTCTTGAGTCTTGACTCTTTCGGTACATATATGTGGCTCAGAAGGACAATTGAAAGTGAAAATAAAGCTATCATTGTTTCAGTTTCAGATAATGGTGATTTCATTTTAGTTAAGATATAGCTATGACTTTCAAATATATTTCAAATTGTTATGAGGGACAGGATTGTCTTTTCTGTCCCAAAAGAATAGTCTCCTGCCCTAGGCCGTCGAAACAGCAAAGCTTCAGCAGCCTCCATTGAATTCATGTGGTATTCCCTTTGAACTATTAAAACGCTGCCCATGGAGGGTCGAGGACAGCAGTATATGAACCATATTTATCTATTCAAGGATTCTCTGGTTTTGTAAAGATGCAAGCATGAATTACAATTCACTCCAGATTTATTCAGGAGAAAAAAATGCCTTTACTCTGTGACTCCAGCAATCATTTAGAGAAATCTGATTGAGGAAGATGGGTGATTCTAAAGGAAAGAACTGCTCAAGAAAACCAGGCTTTTCAATAATAGGTCCTGAAATTATGGCGACCTGGTTAGGACCAGTTCATGCCTCAAACAGTTTGAAATATGGTTAAGAGTTCAAGAATTTCCAGATCGATGATTTCATAAACTAGATGTAATAAATGTCATTCCTAAATTGTGACTTCCTAGGAAGGAAGTCGCATAGTGGTGAAGGCTGACCCAGACTATGGAAAGAAGCGACTGAAAGGCATAGTCTTGTCAGGGAGGAAGGAAAGTGCAGATCTGCGAGTGACAGGATCAGAGATCACAACTTTGAGCCAGTATTAAGTGCAGTGTTCTACTGCCTAATCAAAGAGCCGTGGTAGTGTAAGGGCTTAGCGTTGCGCTGCTAGCTACAAGATCAGCAGTTGAAACCACCAGCTGCTTCTTGAGAGAGAGATGGGCTTTCTGCTTCCACGAGCTGCAGTCTTAGAAAGCAAACAGGAGCAGTTCGACCCTGGCTTATGGGGTCACTAGCAGCTTACATTGATTAAATGGCAGGGAGCTTTTGGAGTTTATTGTCCTTTTCAATCCAGAGTAGATATTAATACCTGTCTTACAAAGGGTGAAAATGAGACTTAGGAACCTAGGTGGTAGGACCTGCTTTAAAGGGGAGATGTTCTGACTTTTAAGGTCAAGGTCAAGTTTCAGCTCATAAAAGAACTAATTATGTGACCTTTTGGGGAGAGCTTTTGTTTCTTCCTGTTATATGGGCACAATAAGAACCTCCTTAATTAGGTCATATGGCTATTGTGAGGATTGAAGATCACTTATATTGATGGTATTAATTTTTAGTCAGGAGGGACCCTCTCAGGGAAGACAAAGGCCTCAACCATTCACCAGGCCTGACCTCTTAGTATCTAGCACTGTTTTTGCAAAGCTGTTCTGTTAACCTAGCTGAGGGGAGATGAAGGCACATCAAGACTAGGCCCTTCTGAGGGCCTCCTCATCGCGTGGGATGCAAATGCTGGAGACGTCCATGGGTATAGAAAGGTATGTGAGAGTCTCCAGAGTTTTCGTACTCATGATGAATAGTGGTTGGTGACAGCCCTACGTGAGGTACAAAAGATTAAAAACTTGACCCCTTCTTACAGTGCCAATAGCTGCCACCTTCCATAAACCGAAGCTGCTGAAACCACAAAGGAAAGTCACATTGGTGAGTAGAAATTCTCTTTATCATCATCATCATTTTCTTAAATCTTAAGGTCACTTCATGGTCCAAAGAATGCCTTTTTTAACTCAAAACATGATGAAAAATTCATTTTGTTTTTTAATCTGAAAGCATAAACTTTCTTTCATGTTATTTCAGATCATCTTCTGAGTCAGCTCTTCCTCATACATAATTTTCATAATGACTTTTTTTATCTAAATGGAAAGTATAAATACAACTTTTAAAAGAAAAATAATAAAGCTATATTCAAATACATAAAATAAAAGTGAACTTGCTTCTATAAATGGTTAAGGATGGAGACTGCATCTGACCTCCTCTGACTTCACAAGAGGAATGGGGATTATCAATGTAATTGATTTCTATGACTGAGGTCAGACATGCTTCTAACCTTCTTTACCAACTCTGACACCAGCCATCCCTCCCATAGCATTCTGAACATCTCTGCTGGGTTTGGTCATTCATTTTGGTAATTCACTCTTGGATGTGACTGTGACAAAACTCACAGGTCAGAGTCAAAATTACAGTTCAGAATCAGAAATGCTCATCACAATTCTTTTTAAGAATAGGCTATTCCTACACAAACCTAGTGGCAAGCCTCTCTCTTGTCCTTCATTTCTCAAAGCTCTTTTAATGCTGCTGATAAATGGCCAAAGGGCACACCACTCTGCCTGAAAGGGCTAAGTTCTTGCTCTATGGAACAGCAAATACATGTTCCCAATTTTTTTATATACCCAAGTATAAGCCAACCCACATATGAGCTGAGGCATCTAATGTTACCACAAACCCTGCATTAGAATGTGTTAGAAAAACTTGGCTTACACACAAGTACATATGGTAAGTGCTTGAAGATAACACATTCTGTAAGCAAGTCTCCCTCTTGCCTGAGGGCACTTAGCTTTCCTTATTTCCAGTGGTTCTCAACCTGTGGATTGCGACCCCTTTGGGGGTCCAATGACCCTTTTGCATGGGTCACCTGATTCATACTAATAGCAAAATTACAGTTATGAAAAATAATTTTATGATTGGGAAGTCACCACAATGTGAGGAACTGTATTAAAGGGTCATGCCATTAGGAAGATTGAGGACACTGCCTTATTCTGTGAAGTCTGGAGCCTACCATTTTGTTTCCTGCCTTGGCTATTGGTTCTGCTGCTGTTACTCCTTGCCACTCTTTCATTGATTCTCTGGTGTCACTGCTTTCTGTCCCCAGGGTTGAGGTGGTTCAATGTGTACGGCTCTCAGGTCCAAAAGACACAGTCTACTCTTCTTTCTTCATGGTCGTGAAATTCCAGCAGGATGGCAAAATTGACCAATCCTAGCATGAATTCTAAGTTTGTAAAATCACAGTTAACCCTATTAGCTACAACTCACAACCGAATTCTTTAAGCCTACCAGTATCTCCCCCACTTTCTCTTACTCAAGCATATCAACAAAATATCATTGTGTGCGAGTTACAAAAACTTTGACTAGAAGCCACATCAAGAAATTTGCTGCACTGCACCAAGCTTTACATTAATGCTATAGTGATTAAAGCAAACACCACCCACTTGTGCATTTGTCATTTTGAAGTGGTTGGCTATGATGCTGTCAGCTACACTAATGGTATTTCCAAAACCAACAGAGCTATACACGATGAGCAAGTTTCACTGGAGTTTCCAAATTATGACACATAAGAGAAAAAAAGTACTGGAATCCACTTCTAAAAATTAGCCAGTGGATCATGACAGAATACTGTGTGATATAGTGCTGGAAGAGGACCTCCTGGGTTGGAAGGTACTCAAAATGCACATGGCTACCAAAAAAATTGCCTTGAGCACATCAGTGATCAGGGAACATTTCATTCTCCCACATAAAAGGACCAAGAGTTAGAGATTATCCAGTGGTAATGAATAGCAACAACAACAACTAATATTATGTAGGATTGGAACACTAATAAGCAATAGGATCAAAAGAACAGATTGGAGAGTCCCAAGCAGATCAAGATACAAAATATCATTTAATTTATGAAAATAGTGACAATGTAGTACTATAAAGAAGGGGCTATGTTTTAAGTATTTGGTGATAGATTGGTTGACGTTCCATATGTAAGGAAAAAGATCCATGACTTTTACTTTACCTCACACACAAAAAATTAAGGAGAGGTCATAGTGAAGTATGAAAGGTATGGTATTGCTTCTTAAACATGACATTTTCAGAAGTGTGTGATAAAGATTTTTTGAAATTATATTTTTATTGCAATATAATAGTCCTGCAATATAATAGTTTAATTATATTAAGAAGATTTGTCATCCCACAAAATTTCAGAAATTCTTCTTCTCGTTTGCATGATCCCCATTCCCCCTCACCCACTCCCTCCCACCTTCATGCCCACAGGTTCTTACCATCTATGGAGATCTTGGACTTCATATACAGAAACTCATACATAATACAAATAGGAATCAAGCAAACAAGCTCAATGACTAGACAAAACATATAAAAGTCTCATTCCAAAGAAAATAATACAAATTGAAACAACTTTAAAATGGGTTGTAAGAAAAACAAAATTCTAAGGTACGCTTTAACGTAACTGTATCTGGTATCACCACTTTTGCCATGCTCTCTGAGAGCAAGGGTACGCACAACTCTGGACACATTCAGAGGGGATTCACTGGAGGGTTAATCCACATGTGGATTTGTGCTTCCACTGTCATCCTTAGTCTTATGCAAGCCGGGCATTCACAGTGTAAGTTCTGATACCCTTTTCAGATTTGGAACTTGCTATCTACGTTCCTTGGTTCACACAGGCTGGTGTGTTTCTCTCCCATATGAACTTGGTTGAAAAACCTCCTTTAGATGGCTACTTGTTTTAAGACAAGTCTTTAAGGCCCCAGATGCTATTCTTTATGGTAGCTGGCCACCACGTGGTTTTCTCAAGTGGTAAAGATTTTTTTTAACAAGATACATAAAACACCAATCATAAAGGGGCAGACTGTATAATTATATCAAATGCATAATTTCTATTCAGTAAATTATATTAACAAAAGAATGAAAAGGGCAAGTCATAGGTGGGGAGAATATATCTATCATACATATATATATGGCAAAGCATTCATACCTAGAATAAGTGAAAGACAGCTCCAAATCAATAAGAAGTAATAAAATTTAAAAGTCAGCACAAAAAAATGGGCAGAAGACTTAAACATGCACTTGACAAATGAAAATGTATATTCAAGAAACATGAATGACTAAGGTTCCCTGTTAGCATAGTGTGTAATGCATTGCACTGCTATCTCGGAAAGTTAGCAGTTCAAAACCACTAGCCATTCCAAGAGGGAGAGATGAAGCATTCTAACGCTGTGGGTTTCTAAGACTATAAATCTTTATGGGAGTAAAGTAACATTTCTTTAAATACCTTTTGCTCTTTGATCATTTAAAATATGAAACTTAACCACTTTATGCTAAAAATTTCCAGACATAAATCCATTTAGGAGCCAGTGTGTACCTGTAATAGTGCACAGTGAATAAAACAGCTGACTCCAATTGGACCTCTCTGCCTCACAGATTAGGGTTAAAAAATTTTTTTAAAAGCATGGCATCTGTAAGTTTTGGTTATTTGATTTATTTTCCCAGAAGACCAGCACCGACCTCAATTTCAATTGAATCGATATTTATCTCTTCAATCAGTAAGTTTTGATGGTAACTGAAACTAAAGTTGAAGGCTACTTGTTGATTCACACAGACCTTGGTTGGTAATTAAGAAAATAACTCAAAGGCATCTTTTCTTTACATCCTGGTTTGCATATTTAATTCTGCAGGTATTCCATTTTTCCATCATCTCCATAAACTAAGGTAGTCGTAGGCCACCCCTTTTTAGGATGATGCTGACACATCCTCACACCAAATAGCTTGCTGACCTCCATTAACATATTGATCAGGTAAGGCCATGAGAGGCGAAGCAGGCTGATGAAAAGAACATTTCCTTTTCAGTATGTATTTAGCTTTCTGTTAGGTGCTTTGAGTCTCACATTCACTCTCACTTATTTCAAGTGCACACATCCTCTCCAGTGTGCAACCCAGAATCCTTAGGCGAAAGTTATAAACATATGTATTCTATGTTTTCACTCCCACGGTGTTAACAAAAGGGTAGCTTATCTTTCCAAGATGACGGAATGTAGTGAAAGGTTATGCACGATGCATTGATATTTGCAGTGGGATCCATTCCTGGCCCATGCTCCTCGTGCAGCTCCAATGGATCTCTCCGTGCATGCTTGTGTGTTGCTCTGATATCAACAGGTTTCACTGGTGCTTTTTCAGGAAGATGGACAGTGAAAACCCTGCAGGTCACAATTTGCAACTAATCATTTGGATGAGGCAGGATTAAGTAGACTTTCATGTCTCTGTGAATGGGGCCCCCATAACTCTAGAAGTCACTTAGAAATAGCTAAAAACAACATATGAACATATGTTCCAGCATTTAAGACTGGAAGAAACATACAGAAAAAGGAATTATAAACAAAATATCTAAACTCCCATCCCCCATTTTACCAGCAACAAGAAAAATCCAACTCAACAACCTGATTTCAAAGTTCTATTGATAAATTAATGAGGCCACCTTGTCCTTCTGACTAATGATCCTATAGGACAGATTATAACTACTTCCTGGGGCTTCTAAGTGCAAAATTCATAAGGGACGCAGCCTAATCTTTCTCCTATGCAAAAACTAGTTAGTTGGAAATGCTGAACTTGTGTTTATGAGCTCAACACATACCCATTATACAGTAATATATCTTTAAATGTATACAGTTGGTTGTTATACCAACTAAATCGGTGACTCTTAGTCTTTTGGGGTCAAGAATGTACTTTCACAAACACTGAAAATATTCTCTGCAATAACTGCCTTCACAACATGCCTTTAAATTGGAGATAAGGAGTGCTCACTGGTTCACAGACACTCCAAAGATTTCCAAGGACACTGGTCTACTCCCCCTAGTTCACTGATATGCCGCAGAACTTTTGGGACCACTGAGCTAGTTTATACACTTCCAGGAAAAGGAGTAATTGTTTCCAATGAACTTGAGAAAGTCCCAGCACATTTGATTTATTTTTATTGCATTAGGTCAGTTATTGATTTTGAGACTGAGTGGAGAAAGAGAAAACATTTTTTTGATGTGGAAGCAAAACCATGATGTTTAAAGAAAAATGGAAACAAGGTGTGTTAGGCTGGATTCTCTATAAAAATAAAGCCAGTGATAGTTCTGTATGTGTACAGAAATATATCTATATCTAGATATGGCTTACATAGTTAGTTTAGATGCATATAAATCCAGTCCAATTCAAGTCCATGTGTCATATGGTAGACTGGAAGTGTTTCCTGACTGGTTTAGCTGCAGGGATTGGTAAGCAAGGAAGCAGGCAGTACACAGGCTAGTGGATACACATTCAGATCCAAGGTTTGCAGTTTGCTGATGGTTTTTCAGATCACCAGGCAATATGGCAGGAGGTCAATAAACATGATATAGGATCCAAATTCAGGATAACTGAAGCTTTTCTACAGACTCTGCTTTAAAGGCAACAACCCTAAAAAGTCTTTCTTCCATTTGTATCAAGGTTGACACTAACTAAAAGGCCTGTATCCCACTACAGTGGAAGCTGCTCATAGAGTTGATTATGATTTGTTAGACTCTATCATGAAGTTGATTATATTGTCTTATATCACATTATGTGGGGTTGCTGCCACTGCCGTACAACTGAGGGCCTCTGACCCATTCAAGTTAACGCAAATCTTAATCATCATGCAAGGTCGGAGGATACTCAGCACCTCAAAATGAACTCAGTCAGAAATGTGTGCAGTTCTAAGGGCTTATAGGCAACACTCCATCCCAGAGTGTTAGAATCTGCTTCACCAATGTATCTACCAATAATTCTCCTTGCTTTTCTCATTGTCTATAAGTAGTTACTAGGACAAGCCAAGTGTAGAAAGATCAAGCCACACCACCACTCTTTAAGGGGGGAAAATCTTTTGTGAGCAAGAAACTGAAGACATTGAAAAATCAGAAACATTGTGGGCTTAATTACTGCAAGATTCCCATTGAGTCTCTTATATTCTGTCTCTCCCCATCTGATCTATCTTCTGAATTGCTACCTGGGGATTTTTCTAAAAGACAACTGCAACCATGTCATTTCCCTACTTCACATAGTCTAATGGATCCCCCTGGCCTCCAGGAAGAAGTACAACTTCCTGTGAGTGACATCCATGCTTGCATTTTGTCTCTGAAGACCTTTTGGAGGTTAACTTCATCCCACCTCTTCTCACTCCTCACAAAGATATCAACTCAGACACAGTGTGTGTGGTGTGTGTGTGTGTGTGTGTGTGTGTGTGAGAGAGAGAGAGAGAGAGAGAGAGAGAGAAAGAGAGAGAGAGTTGGGAACAAGTCAATACGTCTCCAGTTCTTTCTCCTCAAATCTAGGTTTTTCCAGATATCTAAATCATACCCCTTCATGTCAATGACCCCTCCAACTCTCAGGGGCACTTTCCATCCATCTGTTCAGTCGTCCCTCCAATGTCGCGATGCTGCTGAGCACGTGCTTCCTCTGTCTTGGGAGTAGTGGAGTGCCCATCACACCAGCAAATTGCATTTCCTCTTGGTTCTTGTTCTTTTTGAAATTTGTTAGGCTTTCTTTATTCTCCCTCCCTTCAGGGCCGGCTTGCTGTGAGATTCTCTTCTTATGTGAGAACATATATCCTGGGAGAATCAATACTCTTTCAGATGCAATGGCCACTGACCCCAAACCTTTGGTTAAACCAGTTCCAGGTCCAATAATTCAGTATTTTATAAGACCACGTCCGTGGAAGGCTAAACAAACCCATGACTGTTGTAGATTCTGACCTGTATCCTCCCTGAAGGACAGAGTAGAACTGTCCCTTTGGGTTTTCAAGGTTCTATTTCTTATAGAAGCAAACTTCCATGCACATATTTCCCCTATAAGTGGATGGTGATTTGAACAATTGACTTTTTAATTAGTAGCCAAAAACTTCTGCCACCATGACACTGGGACTCCTGGGAGGTCATAGAGGCACTTCATATTCACTCCAATGAACATTTCAGTGCAAACCTAATTTATTGCCTGGGTTATTCCAGGTAGTGGCACTCCCAGGAAATATTTTCTTCTCCTTCATCCAAATTATCCTGATCTTTTGCCAGGCAGATGCCAGTAAGTTAGAGTCTTGGATACTACATGTATTATCCAACCAAAAACCAACACTGTCATCCAGTTCATTCTAACCCAAAACAACCCTATAAACATTGTAGAACTGCCCCTGTTTTCAAGGAAATAAAAGGCTCATCTTTCTCCCAAATTGTGTCTGGTAGCTTCAAACTACTGACTCTTCATTTCATAGGGTTTTCAAAGCTGTGACCTTTTGAAATCTAACAACCAGGCCTTTCTTCTGAGGCAGTTTTAACTGCCACCCTTTCAGTTTATACTCCAGTGCTTAACCACCGGTCACCTTGGAACATCTTATCAGTCAGTACTAGTCAGTATTCCTCAGGCTTTTCCCTTTTCTCCTGCATTCCCATCCTACCTTGGTTACTGGAACAGCCCTTTTGGCCTATGTAATAGAACTAATTTTTAGGGGGGGCATCACTGCCTTTTGGTGGGAGTGGGAGACCCAGCCTTGCTCCTGGAGAGCTGCTGCTGGATTTGAACCGCCAACCCAGTGGGCTGCCATCCCGCACTCAATCACTATGCCCCCGGGGCCCAGTCCTGTAATAGAAATATTTTGACACAAACTGAAAGAATAATAATCCTGAAGGTAAGAAACACATGGACCTGGTTAGTATGAGACAACATTTAAAAAAATCATCATTCTCCAGCTTCTACACCATTTCTGACCAACCATTTTTCCCACAAAACTCTTTCTCAATTGGATTGATAATTCCTTGGAAGAGTCACAGATAAGTTATAGAAATCATATCACTGAAATAGCAACTTTAATAACAGGGGCAGATATAAACAGAAATGAATACATATAAAGGGCTATATTTGGAAAGGGTCACACCATGTATCCTTAGTATCAGAATGGAGACTTGCCCTTCCACAAAAACACAATAAATGTTTATTTATGCCCATTAGAAAATTTTCAGGCTGCTTTTCTCAGCTCTTGATTTTTCTCTTTACATTCTGCTTCCATTAGGTCGACGCTGAATTTCATCTCCATTACAAGTTTATTAGCTGGGCAGGTCCTGGCACAGAGCCTCCATGTTCGAGAATTTGCTTGTTCTCTCCTGGATCAGGATATGGTTAGTTTTAACATGTCAGACCTATGAAGCCCGCTCATCAATCCCAGTGAAGGTCAACAGTGAATGGGGCACCCTAGCCAATTCAAGTAAAGATCAGGTTGGATGGAGTTATTCAGGCAATCCAGATAAATGATGGGCTATGGAACTAGGACCAAAATACCAAATGGATATCTTTAATAAGATAGTTCCACATTCCATGAAACTTTTCTGCTCACAGCACTTCACCTTGAGCCCTAATAATATGCTTTCCTGTATTTTAGCAATTCTTTCTATATAGTGAAGTCATTAGCTGTTTGAATTGCCAGTCTCATCAAATAAATAACATCTATATTTTTAATACTACAAAACTCATACATATTAGAAAATAGTGCAGAGCTGTGCTCACTTCGGCAGCACATATATTAAAATTGGAATAATACAGAAAATAGGGCAGAGCATAGAACTTTTTAAAATTTATATGTTTTTAGCAGTTTTATTGGCACATAATTTACATATTTTACAATTCTGTAGTTCATTCATTCAATAATTTCAAGGAGAATTGCACAATTATCACATGAATTTTAGAGGACCCCTCACCCCAGGGTTAAATTGCCTTTGAAATGAATTGTGCAATCACAGTCTGTTCTAGTGCTCCCTCCCCTTCCCCACTTTCATTATTTACTCCCTAAAGCCCCTTTCCTTCCCTATCACACATGTTTTCCCTCCTCCCCACCCATTTTCCCTACAGCCCCCTTTATCAGTGATTATCAGTATGCATCTACTCTTCCTCTGCTTCACAGTTGGGAGGCCCAGCAGAAAACAATAACAAACAAAATTGTTCTAAGGTGGTAAGGTTAAAAGCATAATAGTGTACAGACAAAAGTACAGATAAGGTGTTAGAAGGCAAGGATTCCCAACAACACTCAAAAAAAAAAAAAAAACAGGGAAGAAATTTCTGTTGTGGAACCATAAGATACATGCACCCAGATACATAACAGATGCAGATCATGTGTAAAGAGTGGTCCGCTTGCCAAGTATCGAGTTTGATGCAGCATAATCAATACTTGAATGGTCTCTACCTGATAAGAAGGCTTTTCAAGACCCTGGCCTGTGGCTAGAGCCCATCTGCCAGTGACTCAGTTTGACTACATCTACTAGATACGGGTTTAGGGCTCCCACCATCCCTCTAAGCCCTTCACGAATTGGAATTTCATAGCTTTTGCTCTGGTGCTTTTCTCATCATATTTGAATTTTGTAATTGTCATCATTGGATCACACAAGCTGGTGTGCTGCTTCTATGTGGTCTCAGTTGAATCCTCACTTAGATGACTGCTTGCTTAAATGCAAGCCTTTAAGACCCCAGGCACGACTCTGATTGAGAGTTGGGCACCATCTCCAGAGATTACTTCAAGAAGGTGACTATTAAGCAGGGCCATGATGCAAGAACTGATTGTTCTTAACTTGGAGCTAGGATTTAATGTGACCTGGAATCTATTTCTGCATCTCTGCCTTTTTTGTCTTTCTGGTGTGTTTGTTTGTTTGTTTGTTTTTGATGCAACTTAGGAGCCAATATATGTTATATCATTCTGTAGTTAAGTCTTGTCAAGCATAATTGTATAATTTCTTCCATGAACATAAATGTTTCCTAAAGCAGATTCTTCCTTCCTGGACCTCTTGACATTATCTGCCTCTTATCTTCCCCACCCATCCATATCCCCATTTCGTTGTAGACTGAACATCCATGGATTTCATTGACTGAAAAATAAAACAAATAGCACAGCTTCAAGACAGTGAGCCCCAGTGATGATGCATGTAAGGTGTATGCTCTAATACAATCAAGCATAAGCAGACTATGATGGAATGGCCACAACAGGATTGCTGGGATAATACATGTCTTAAAACAGCATACAGGGCATTGATGTATCAAAACCTTGCTTGTTCACCAACCAACAGTACATCTCTCTTGGCATGGTTGTCTTCTACCTCAGAAATCTTTTTTCTGCCTTAAGTCCTCAGGTTACAAGTGTGTCTGTGGTAGAGTCTAGTTCATCTAGTGGAGTTCCTATTTGGGGTCTCATCCAGGCACCCTTGCACATGACATGCACCATGAATAGCCACACTTCATGACCAAGAGTTATGTGGCACCCAACCTAGGTTCCTGGGCTATGCCCACACACCCGATGCCAGCTCTGTCTTCGAGCTGCATGCTACTAACGACCCTTCCAAATGATCCCAAGTGTATCTCCAGTTTCTTTTTCTGCCTATGAGTCAGCCCTCCCTCACCTCACAGACATGAACCTATCTTCACCCAGACTTGGACCTTTCCCTCTACCCTCTCCCTCATGGCTTCTCCCATCATCCCTCTGACAAGGATTCCTCCTTCTCCAGGAGACCTCACCCCACTTTCACATGGCTACCAATCTAAATGCAGCATCACATTCCCTTTCCCCTGACCATTTGATCCCGACTGCCTTGAGGTGCCTCCAGTCAAGTGAACTGCATTATACTGGCCTGGTGCTGATCCAGCCCTCTCCTGCCAGAAGATCTGCAAGCTTGACTTCATGCCCAATGTGCAACTTGTTCCTATCACAATGGACTCATAGAGTGTCCTTTTTTGCTTGACCAGCTTCACTCAGCATAATGTCTTCCAGACCCCTCCATGAGTTGAGGTGCTTCATGGTTTCATCATTGATTTTTGCAGATGCATATATTCCATTGTGTGTATGTACCAGGCTTTTATCCAGTCTTCTATTTATGGAAATTTAAGCTGTTCCCAGCTTCTTACTATTGTGAACCAACTGTGCTGCAATGAACATGGGGGATCAAATGTGTGTTCATGATCTGTTTCTTTTGTCTTTTGGGTATATGCCCAGTAATGATATTGCTGAGTCATATGGTAGTTCAATTTCCATTTGTTTTAGCTTTTGCCATATCACCTTTCACCATGGCTGTATGTATTTATAAGGCCACCAGCAGTGGATAAGAGGTCTTATCTCACTGTACCCTCGCCAAAACTTGTTGTTCTGTTTTTTTTTTAATTAGGATACTTCAATCAGCATTAGGTAATATCTGATTGTTGTTTTGACTTGCATTTCCAAAATGGCTAACTAGTTGGAGCAATTCCTCATGTATTCATTAGCCATTTGAAAGTCATCCTTTGTGAATTGTAAGTTCAGGTCTTTTGCCCCCTTCTCAGAGTACTATTAATTTTTTTCTTGTTGTAAGCTAGTAAAATTTTATAGTTCTTAGTAAGTCGTCCTTTGTTATGTTGTGACTAAGTATCTTTTCCCAATCAGTGGGCTCTCCTTTACTCTTTTAATAAAGCCTTTCAATAGATATAAGTATTTTATTTTTCGAGACTGATGATGGCAACAAGTGTGCAAATGTTGTCTGCATACAATTGATAAATTTATTGATTGTAATGGGAGTGTATGAGCCCCCAATAAAATGATTCATAAAAAGGGGGGGGGAGGAGGAGCTTATACCATGGGCTAACATAGAAAATATTTGGAAATGAAGATGGCAACATGTGTAAAAATATGCTTGATACAAATGATATAATGAATGTCATAAGAGCTGTAAAAATCCCCAATAAAACCATTGGAAAAAAGGTATTTTATTTTTAATAGTTCCCATTCATCTATTTTATCTTCCACAGAGAGTGTTTCTTTTGTTAATTCTGCTAGCCCAAGTACTCCCTGCACTAGGGCTCCTAGCTTGGTCCCAATTTTCTCAATGATGATCCTGATAACTTTGGGCTTTACATCTGTTTCTTTAATCCACATTGAGTTTGCTTTTGTGCATGGACTTAAATATGTGTCTTGATTCATTTTTCTGTATGTGACTAGTCAGATTTTCAAACACCATTTAATGAAGAGGGCATATGCTTCCCATTTAATGTCTTTGAGGCCTTTCTTTGTCAAAAATCAATGGTCTGTAAATGGATGTTTTCATTTTGGGGTTTTCTGTCCTGATCCATTGGTCCTTTTATCAATTTTTATGCCAGTATTGGCGTATTTTGACAAGCGTGGTTGCATAGGTTTTGAGGTCAAGTAGTGCAAGGTCATCTACTTTGTTTTTCTTCTTGAAAAGTGTTTTTGCCTATCCTTTCTATATAAAGTTGGTAGTCAGTTTTTCCATTTCTTTGAAGAATGATGTTGGCATTCAGATTGGCATTGTATTGACTTTGTAGATTGCTTTATGTAGTAGTGACATTTTCACTATATTGAGTCTTCTGCTCCATGAACACAGATTATTCTTTTATTTGTGTAGATACCCTTTGGTCTCTTGTAGTAATGTTCTGTAGTTTTATTTTAAAGGTTTTTTTTTGTTAGATTTATTCCTAGGTACTTCAGCTTTTGTGTGGCCACTGAGAATGGTACCAACCCCTTGATATCTTTTTCTTTATTGCCATTATTGGCATATTCAAATCCAATTTATTTCTGCTTATTAATCTTGTATCCTTCTACTAAACTTCACTATTGTTTCCAGCAATCCTATTGTGGATCTCTGGGGCTTCTCAATATATAAAACTGTACATTCTTGATAGCTAGTCACTGTCATATGGCATTTTTTAGTATTTTTGGCACTATGTTCAAGGGGCATCCTTGTTGGGTTCCCTTGTTCATTGGAAATATTTTTAGCTTTTGTTTTTGGTTTTGTGTGTGTGTGTGTGGCTTTTATTTTATTGAGAATTTCCCCGTTAATCCTATGTTCTTGAGAGTCTTTATTAGGAATGGGTGTTAGGTAGTATCAATTTTTTGTAGCAATTGATACGATCATATGTTTCTTATCCTTTTTCTGTTGATTTGGTGAATTGTGTTAATTGTTTTTCACATGTTGAACCAGCCCTGCATCCCTGGTATGAATCCCACTTGGTCATGATGTATTAGTTTGTTTGATATGCTATTGGATTCTATTGGCCAAGATTTGGGGGTGGGGGATTTTTGCATCTATGTTTATGAAAAATATCTATCTGTAGTTCTCTATCCTTGTGAAGTCTTTGTCCAGTTTTGGTAACAGGTATGTTAGACAAGGTTCTCTACAGAAACAAAATCAGAATACATATGATTATATATATGGATAGATATAAAACATAAGAAATAAACAACTAATACACCGACTGTCCTTCAAGTCTTGAGGGCCACTGCGAGCAATTCAAGGAAGCAGACAGCTGAGTCTTCAGTAGAACAATACAGGAAATCTAGCCAGAGGCAGCAAACTGCAAGGCAGGTCACCAACAGTCAGACAGATGACAGGGTCCCACAGTTCCCAGCTCAAGCAATGTATACTGTAGTGGTGGGGTGAAGCAGGTCTTAAAGAATTTCAAACTAAAAAAAAAAAAAAAAGAATCTCAAACAACAGCCATACAATCCATTGGTTGGGCTTCAAATAGGTAGTATAGCTCTCAAGTTGAGGCAGAGAACCAGCTAAGGCAGTTGCACACTCGTTCAATAGTCAAAGAGCAAGAGAACAGAAAGGTGAGGTTCGTAGAGCCACTTATCTCTCCTCCTTTCAATTAATCCCACATGTGTTCATTGGCTAGGTTGACACAATAAACCTATCCATCACATCAGGATTAAGCCAGCCTCATAGAATAAATTTGGGAGTTTTCAATCCTCTCTGTGTTCTGGAAGAGTTTGTATAAGATTTGTATCTGTTCTTCTCTGAATGCTTGGTAGAATTATTCTGTGAAGCCATCAAGATGAGGGCTTTTTTTAAAGAGTAAATCGATGACCTTGTCTATTTCTTCATTTGCTATGGGTCTGTTCAAGTGCTTAATGTCCATAAGTATTAATTTGGGGAGAGCATGGTTTTTCATATCCTCCAAATTATTGATTTTGTTAGAATGCATTCTTTCATAATACTATGTAATTATTCTTTCTAGTTTATTGGCTCTGTTGTGACTTCTCGTTTCATCCCTAATTCTAGATATTGACATCTGGTCCTTCTTTTCTTAGTTTGATAGCAGTTTGCCGATTTTGTTGATTCTTTCAAAATAACAATTTTTTGCCCTCTTGATACTTTCCATCATTGTTTTCCATTTCATTTATCTATGCTCAAATATTTTATGATTTATTTTCTTTTGCTCTTAGAGGGATGGTGCTGTTATCTCTGTTCTAAGTGCTGGAGGTGTTGAGTTAAGTATGCAGACCATACTTCTCTTTTTTTCATGTGTGTGTTTATTGAAATAAAGTGACCTATGATAACTGCCTTTGCTGCGGCTCATAGTTTTTAGTGTGTTGTATGATCATTCTCATTGTTTTTTAAAGAACTTCTTAATTTCCTCGCTAATTTTGGGGTGAAGCAGGTCTAAAGAATTTCAAGCTAAAAAACCATATTGGTTTTTGAAAAGAATGTTATTAAATCTTCAGGCGATTGTCTTTGTTTTAGTGGTCTTTCTATTGTTAATTTCCAACTTTATGGCACTGTGGTCAGATAAGGTTGTCTGAATGACCTCTGTGTTTGGATTTTCTCAAACTTGCCTTGTGTCCCAGCATGTGGTCTTTTGTTAGTATGATCTGTGCACATTGGAGAAGAATGTGTTTGCTTGCTTATGTTGGTTGAAAAGCTCTGAAATTTTCTATTAGGTAGTTGTTTGATTGTATTGTTCTGGTCTTCAGTTTCTATATTGAGTTTCTTACCTGTTGATCTATCTTTCTTTGAGAGTGGTGTACTGAAATCACATACTATAATTGTTGATCTGTGATTTTTCTTTCCATCTCTTTGAGAATTTGACCAATTTTGAGGGTTTTTCATGGAGTGCCTATGTGTATATTATGATTATGGGTTCTTGGTCTGCTGATCCCTTGAGCATTATATAATGCCCATTCTCTTCTCTCTTTATGTTATGTACCTGGAGAGATATTTTATCTGAGATTAGTATTTCTAGCCCTGCTTTTTAAATTATTATTATTGCCCTTTGATTTTGACTCACAATCTATTTCCTTCTTTGAGTTTGAGATGTGTCTTTTGGAGGCAGCAGCAGACTGATGGATTTTGTTATCTAATCCAGTCTTTCATCTTTTGTCTTTTCATATATGCATTTAAACCATTAATGTTAAGTATAATTGTAAATCAGTTGCTGTTATCTCATACTATTTGTGTTTAGTATTTTGCTCCCTTCTCTTGTCTGTGTTTGAGAGACAGAGACAGAGAGACAGAGACAGAGAGACAGAGAGGTTTATTCTTGTCTTTCTATCTCTGTTGGATCTGAAATGTTTTGGGTACCGTTTCAGTATGTTGGTTTCTGTGTGGTGTCACATCCTGTGTGTGTGTCCCTTGTGTGTGTGTTGCAGTTGTTGTTTTGCTGCCCACAACATATTGGAAAGTATTTTTCTGTAATGCTGGTTTTGTTTTTACAAATTCTCTAAATGTTTCTTTATCCTAGACAATGTTAATATTCTTTCAAATGGGATGAGAGTCTTATTGGATAAAGGGTATTTGGATTGTTGGTGCTGTCTTTCAACTTTGGAACACCTTGCTCTTTTCTGCATGGTCTCTGAGAAGAGATCTGAGCTTAGTCTTATCAATTTACCTTTATATCTGAGTGCTTTTTTTCTCTAGCTGCTCTCATGAGTCTCTCCTTTGCCTTGAAATTGGATAATTTGACTACTATATGTCTTGATGTGTACTTTTTGAGGGTTTAATCTAATAGGTGTTCTCTCTGCTTCCTGAATGGTTATTGTTTCCTCCTTTATGATATTTATGAAATGTTCTTCCAAGAATTCCCTTCCTATTTTTGCTGTAGACTTATTTCTTTATTCCTGCTCCAGGATACTGATAACTTGATTATTTTTATGTATCATGGAATCACCCATGCTCCTCACACTTTCTTCAGTGTCTTTTACTTTTTTGTATAATTGCTTCTCTCATTTTTTTAATTCTTCCACGTTATCTTCAAGATCATTGATTCTGTCCTCCATGTTTGTCAATCTATTGTTGATATCATTGACTTTTTTATCTATTTCTGCTATGTTATTCCCTCGTTCCTGTATTTCAATTTGGTGTGAGGTTTCTCAATTGCTATTCAGGATTGATTCCCTAATTTCCTGTACAGAACTTAATAATATTCTCAAGCATTCTTTCACTGGCAGCTCTAGTAAGTGCTTCTTCTGTGTAAACCTGTAGGTTTGGGATATCTTCAGAAATTGACTTTTTCCCAGTTAGAGTACAGTGTAGTAATGATGAAACATGCAACTTTCCTCTACTTCCTAAATCCTCACCCCATCATCCCCCATCATAATTCCAATTCTATCTTATAAATTCAGCTGGACCAGAGGATGTACAGTAGTACTGATAGGAACTAGAAACATAGGGAATCTAGGACAGATGATCCCTTCAGGATCAGTGCTAAGAGTGGCAATACCTGGAGGGTCGAGGGCAATTAGCTATGACCTGAATGATGAGCTAGACTCCACGCCTTCACTTATCATACCCTCAAGGGTGTGATATTTATTCCTGCTCCAGGACACTGATAATTTGATTGTTATTATGCTTCTGGAATCCCCTATTTTCCTCAGACATTCTTCAGGGTCTTTTGCCTTTTTGTATAATTGCTTCTCTCATTTGCCTCATGGCCTTCTCATGAGGATTCAGGGAACTTCCTCTCTCTCTTTGATTATGCCATGAGAAGAGGTGGGCCACACTCTCTGTCTACTTCATCTTCCTGTTGACAAGTCACAATGGAGCCCTGCTGATGACAGCCAGAGCCCCTGAGATGATTCCACTACCACTGGATACACAAGACTTCTCAACCCACCAGCCTGTGATCTTCCTGCACTTGGCATCACATGAATCTAAAAAGAAATGTATGTAATAGTATTGAACTGCCATGCTGATGTTGATTCATGGACTTGGTCTGGACTGGGCTGGGATATTTTCTGAATATACAAATGCTCTTTCATATAAAACTCTCTTTTACACAAATATGAGTGTCCCTGGATTTATTTCTGTAGTCAGCCTGGACTAACACACTTATGTAGAGAAATTTTTAATGAGTTAGAGAAAAGGGTTAAGAAAGATGTGATTTTACTTGATAAGTTTAAAGAACAACACACATGTTGCTGATGTGGAGGGAACAGATTCCAGAGGTTATCTTGGTTGGAATAAGGAGGGTATGGCAGTTATGTAAGCTGCTGTCAACTTGAGGAAAGCATAGAGTCTAGCCTTTCAATCAAGTCATAGCCAATGAGGCCTCTGTGGGCCTTTTCTTGAATATTCAGGGAACACCTGTCTTCCTCCCTAGAGCCATTCCTGTTAATAAGCCACAGAAAACTATGCTGATAAAACCAGAGTCCTAGAGCTGAAGGAGTCACATGGAGACCCATTCCAGTGCTAAGATGCTTCTACCACCTCTGGATCCATAAGGGTTTCCACCCACTGGCCTGTGATCTTACTGTATTCAGATCATTGCATGTGCTGTGTGAGTCTACAGAGGAATTTATAGATTGATATCAGACATATATGCTAATATCGGACATACGGACTTGACCTGGACTGTACTGGGATGTTTTCTAAACATTCAATTGCTCTTGTATATAAATTTCATTCTTATACACATAAGTGTATCTATGAATTTGTTTCTCTAGTCAACTCAGACTAATACAGGAATATAATAAATGTATCAGAGTCCCTTATAGACCCTGTGTATTATGTAGGTACAGTGCTTAGTGGTATGTTATTTTACTACCTTTTGATCTTTTTTTTTTTAACCTTTTGATCTTAAAAGGTGCAGAATGTAGTGAGATTCAGGCTCAGGGAATGATCTGGTGTGTGCAATGGCTACAAGAGCTGTGTTCTTCTGAATTTATTATCTTCCAAGAATGTCCTGTGGATAAATCAGGTCAGAGGGGCTAGGGTTTGCTTTCTTCAGATGGTGCTGGTGGCCAAGTGGGAGTCGGGGTCTGGGGCCTATTCCTGTCACCTACTTGGAAGCCTACTGGGACGGAGTACAGCAATGGGCTGGTGTCGTATGTAAAATCTTGGTTTACTGACTTTCTCAATATGACAGCCTTGGGCAGCTTCTTAATTCCTAGGACACTGCATCTAGTCCAAACTTGTAAATCTGTTCTTAGCTGAATCTGCTGCTTTTAAAAACTTATAGTCTGATCCTTCATTATTTTTTAAATTGGCAGCTTGCACCAATTTATCATTATGGCTCTGTGTTAATTCATCCCACCAAAGGTACCTCTTGTTCTTGTTGGCCTGCTACAAAATAAGTTTACATTAAGTCGTTTTGGTTTTTGGTTTTTAAATTCAATTATTTTGGTCTCATACAACCCTTATTACAATTCCTATATATAGCCATTGTGTCAAGTACTTTTGTACATTTTTTTCCCTCATCATTCTCAAGCTTTTGCTTTCTAATTGAGCTTCTGGTATTTGCTCACTTTCCCCCTCCTCCAATTAACCCTTGATAATTTATAAATTATTATTATTTTGTTATACCTTAGACCATCTGACATCTCCCTTCACCCACTCCTCTACTGTCTGTCACCTAGGGAGGAAGTTATATGTAGATCCTTATAATCTGTTTCCACTTTCTACCTCACTTTGCCTCCACTCTCCTGGTATCACCACTCTCACCACGGGTTTTGAGGAGTTCATCTGCCCTAGATTCCCTATGTTTCCCCTTCCTATCTGTACTAGTGTACATCCTCTGGTCCAGCCAGATTTGTAAGGTAGAATTAGGATCATGATAGTGGGGGTGGGAAGGAAGCATTTAAGAATGAGAGAAAAGTTTATGCTACATCGTTGCTACACTGCACTCTGTCTGCTCATCTCTTCCCCTGTGACTCTTCTGCAAGGGGATGTCCAATTGCCCACAGATGGACCCTGAGGTCTCACACTGCACTTTCCCCTCATTCACTGTGCTATGATTTTTTTGTTCTTTGATGCCTGATACATGATTCCTTCAGTGCCTCTTTATCACACAGGTTAGTGTACTTCTTTTATGTGAGCTTTTGCCATTTCTCTGTTAGATGACCGCTTATTTATCTTCAAGCCTTAAGACCCCAGATGCTATATAATTTAATAACCGGCCACCATTAGCTTTCTTCACCACATTTGCTTATGTACCCAATTTGTCTTCACCAATCATATCAGGAGATGAGCATCTCAGACTGCTGAATTGTTAGAACAAAGTGTTCTTTTGTTGAGGAAGTACTTGAATAGGGGGCCCATCTGTTTCCTTACTTCTAAACCTATATATATGTACATACACAGATCTATTTCTTCCTCATCCTATATAAATATATTTACATCTGTATATGTTTGTATTTAGATCTCTACAAATGCCCTTTGCCACCAAGTTATTTCCTTTATTTCTTTTTACTTTCCTCTTGTCCCACTATCATGTTCAGCCTTCATTTGTGTTCCAGGAATTCTTCTCAGTTACATTGTCCTTGATATAGCCCTCCCAGACCTTCTATACCCTCTTTGTATTTTGGATCATTTGTTGTCCCTGTGTCCCTGGGCTTGTTAACACTCACCTCATTCCCCCTGCCTCACCTTCTCCCATATCCTCCCAGAACTGTCATCTTCTTGTTCTCCGTTCAGGCTTGTTTATCCCACCTATCCTTTCCAGATAGACATGCAGTGACAGCAATGCACCAACATAAGACCAAGCACAACAAAGCAAAAATAGAAAATAAAACAATAACTACAACAACAACAAAACACTATAAATAGTTCAAGGTCTATTTATTGTCATTTGTGAATGCTTTCCAGTTGAGTCTGATGGGGCACCATTCCCTGGCCCCACAGTCTATCCTTGGCATTCCTTGGGGGCTTCATATCTCTTCTCCGCTGATTCTCTGCTGCACACATTCCAATGTATGACTTTGGCATGGTAGACTCAGGGCAGGCACAATTCCCACCATGTGTCTCCAGTGTTGTCCCCTCTGGTCCTCCGGGTCAGTGTGGAACTTTGTGTCTCATGGTAGGACCGATCCTGTGGTCCTCTCTGTACATTGGCTGCTCTGAAGAGAAATATTGTGCTCAGGGCCTGGTGAGCCAGGACATGCTTCACTCTTTTTCCCTCCCCCATCACTGGCTCCTCTGTGCTCTGATCAGATAAGTCTTTTTTCTTCAACAATAGCTTCAGTGTTGTCCTCTGAAGTGAATTCCCCTGGGAGGGGTGGGGAGGGTGGTGCTGTCCACTTAACTGTAATGGGGCCAGCTCCTCAAACCTCTCTGTTGGTTCCTGTTTCATGTCAGTGTGTTGTGTTCTTGTCTTGGGCACCAGGTTGAAGCCTGATCCCTCTTTCCCTGTGGAGATATGAACAACACCCTCCCCTTGGGTGGGTGAGTGCCCTATTCCCCCCAGCTACTTATGTCTCTCCCCCCTCCCACCTTTTTAGTGGACTACTACATATATATCTCTGAGTTTAGACTGGCCCCTGCCACATTACCTGGACCTGATCCCAGGGCTGTGTGTATGCAATAGCATATTCCTTATGCCCCTTTTGGATTTTTTTAGCTTACCTCAGCGGACTCATGTTGTACTTGCTTTTTTGTGTTTGGTTTACTTCACTTAGCATAATTTTCTCCACTTCCTCCCATGCGGCAATGTGCTTTGTGTGTTAATCACTTATTTTGGGGATGTGCAATATTCCATTCTATGTCTGCACCACAATTTTTTAATCCATTCAACTGTTCATGGGTTATTTCCAGCTCCTTGAAATTGTGAACTGTACTGCGATGAACACTGCATCATAGATGTCTGACTGTGGTTTGTTTCTTGTCTCCTTGGGGTATATGCCCAGGGGAATTGCTGGGTCCTATGGTAGCTCAATTTCCATCTGTTTTAGAAATGGCCAAATCAATTTTCATAAAGACTGTACATACATACAGGTTCTCCAGCAGTGGACAAGAGTTCCTATCTCTCCACATTCCCTCCAACACTTGTTAATTACTGATTTTTTTCCCCACTGGGCTATCTTTGAAGGTATTAGCTGGTTGCTCAGAGTTTTCATTTGCATTTCATAGCCATTTCTCTTATGGTTAGAGATCTGGAACATTTTCTCATATATTTATTGGCCATTTGAATTTCTGCTCTTGAGAAACTCTTGTTCAGATCGTTTGCCCACCTCCTGAGTGGAAAATTGATTTTTTTTTCTTGTTGTAAGTTAGCAGAGTATTGTAGAGTTTAGTAATAAGGCCTTTGTTTGCTGTGTCATTGCTAGATGTTTTCCCATTCTGTGGTCTCTCTTATTATTCTCTTGGCAATTCTTTGACGTACACAAGTGTTTTTATCTTTATTAAGTCCCACTGGTCAACTTGTGCCCCTTCTGTGTTTGTATCCCTCATTACCAGTAGCCTATGTATTCCCTCTGCCAAGGTTCTAAGGTTTATTCCAATTCTCTGATTAATGTCTCTCATAGTTTGGTATTTTACCTCAGGGTCTGTGATCCACCTTGAGTTTATTCTTGTACATGGAGTGAGGTAACAGTCTTGTTTCATTTTTCTTCAGATATGTATCCAGCACCACAAGTTGACAAGAGCATCCACTTCCCATTTCATATTTTTGGACTCTTATCAAAGATTAGTTGTCTGTATGCTGATAATTGTATTTCTGGGTTTTCAATCCTTTTCCTTTGTTCCAAATATGTATCATTACACCAGGACCACACAGTTTTGACAGCTATGGCTATATAGTAGGTGCCAAAGTCAGGTAAAGCAAACCTTCCAACTCTGCCCTTTTGAGGAGTTCTTTGCTAATTCTTTGTTTCTTCCTTCTCCATATGAAGTTGGCAATTTGTTTTTCCAATTCTTTGAAGAAAGATGCAGAAATTTGGGATAGCGTTGGACTTATGTAGTGCCTTGGGTAATATTGACATCTTTCCAATATTGGAGCTACCGATCCATGAGCATGGGATGTCCTTCCATTTGTTGAGGTCATCCTGTAAGGTTTCTTGGGAGGAGAAATATATCTCAGTCCTTGGCTCTACATGAGAAAGAATTCAAGCTGAAGCCTGGTTTGTGATCCAAAAGAGTTTTATGAAGGTTAAAGAAGTTCAGGTTCACACAGGCACCCAGGAGATCCCTCACCCCCATCAGCTAGCCAGAAAAATGAGAGAGAGAGAGAGAGAGAGAGAGAGAGAGAGAGATTGGCGCCGAACCATAGCCTGGTGTTCTACATTGCAGAGCAGGCCTGGAGAAGAGCTCTTCAGAGCCCAAAACTTGGCATTTTCAACTGTCCCGCTGAATTTAATTTACCTGGTGTAGGTGAGCCAATCCATCTGTAGCACTGCTGGCTGGAAACCTGGATCTTTGAGCATGTGCAGTGTGCCATCCTTAGCTGAGCGATAGCTTTATTTTAAGCAATGCATAATGGACCCCCTTTTCCCTACACTAGGTACCTATCAATCCTTGGTTTATTTTAATCGTGTTTTGTAGTTTTTCTCATACAGATCTTTTGGGTTTTTATTCAGGTATATCCTTAGATATTTCAATTTGGCTCTTGTGAAGGGTGCCAATTTTTTATTCCTTCTTATTTGGCCGTGTCCAGCGTGTATAGTAGTGTGATAGACTTCTGTTTGTTCATCTTGTAACCTGCCACTCTGCCATATTCCCCCATCGCTGCCAGTACTCCTTTCATGGAACTTTGAGGATTTTCATATATAAAACATATCATCTGCGAATATCAATAGTTTCACTTCTTTCTTTCCCAGAGAAATATCTTTGATGTCCTTTCTTTATCTTATATTGTTAGCTAGGACCTACCTCCTGTATGATGTTAAATCAGAGTGGGGACAAGTGTCATCCTAACCTAGTCACGTTTTTCAGAAAAATTGATCTTGCCTTTTCTCCATTGACTACCACATTGACTGTTATTTTTAATATATAGCTTGTATTATATTTAGGAATTTTCCTTCCATTCCTATCTTCTTAAGTATCTTAAGCAGGAATTGGTGTTGGATGCTGTCAAATGCTTTTTAGACATTTAATGTTATTACTAGGTGGTTCTTATAATTTTTCATTTCAATGTCACAAATGATACTGATGGTCTTTCATATGTCGAACCATCCCTGTATCCCTGGTATAAATTCCACTTGGTCATATTGAATTGTTTGTTTTATATACATTTATATTCTGTTGGCTAGTATTTTGTTAAGGATTTTTGCATTCTTAGTCATTAGGGAAATTGGTCTGCAGTTCTTGGTTCTTGTAGAATCCTTGCCTGGTTTAAATATCAGAGTTATACTAAATTCATAGAAGGAATTTGGGAGTTTACTATCTTTTTCTATGTTTTGGAAGAGTTTGTGTGGGACTGGTGTCACTTCTTCCCTGTATGCTTCATAAAATTTTCCTGTGAATCCATCTGGTCCAGGTGATTTTTTTGTTGTTGTTGATAATCCCTTGATACCCTTGTCTATTTCTTCAATTGATATGGGTCTGTTTAGATTCTTGATGGCCAACAGGGATAATCTATGGAGGGATTTTTTTTTTTAATTTATTTAATTATTTTATTGGGGGCTCATACATCGCTTATCGCAATACATACATACCTATACTATGTCAAGCACCTTGGCATGCCTGCTGTCGTCATCATTCTCCAAATCTCTGCTTTTCCTCTTGAGCCCTTGATATCAGCTTTTCATTTCTCCCCCATCTGCTCCCCCCTGCCCCACAACCCCTCAATACTTTATTATTATTTTTTCATATCTTCCACTGCCCAACTTCTCCCCTCGCCCACTTCTTCGATGTCCATCCTCCAGATAGGAGGTTATGTGTAGATCCTTGTATTTGGATCCTCCTCTCTAGCGCACTTTCCTCCACCCATCCGGTAACTCTACTCTCACTACTGGTCTTGAGGAGTTCATCTGTCCTGGGTTCCCCATATTTCCAGTCCCCATCTTTACCAATGTACCTCTTCTAGTCCAGCTGGATTTGTAAAGTAGGGTTGGGATCATGACAATTGGGGAGAGGAAGTCTTTAAGAACTAGAGGAAAGTTTTATGTTTCATCGCTACTTTACTGCACCAGGAGACTGGCTTGTCTCCTCCCTGAGACTCTTCCGTAAGGAGGTATTCGATTGCCCACAAATGGATTTTGGGGCCCCACCCTGTTCTCCCCCTCATCCGTAGTGATGTGATTCTTGTTCTTTGATGCTTAATACCTGCTCCCTTCCACCCCTCATGATCACACAGGTTGGTGTGCTTCTTCCATGTGAACTTTGCAGTTTCTGCACTAAATGGCTGCTCATTTACTTTCAAGCCTTTAAGAACCCAGACACTTCATCATTTGGTGACTGGGCACCATCAGCTTCCTTCACTCTCTTTGCTTCTATGCCCATTTCTCGTCAGCGATCATATTGGGAGGTTGGGCACATAATCATATGATTTTTGTTCTTTGATGCCTGATACCTGATTTTTTCCACACTTCATGGTTGCCCAGCTGGTGTGCTTCGTCTATGGTGGGCTTTGTTGCTCTTGAGTGAGATAGCTGCTGGTTTACCTTCAAGTCTTTAAGACCTCAGATGCTATATCTTTTGATAGCCAGGCACCATCAGCTTTCTTCATCACTCTTGCTCATGTCCTCAGTGCTCGCCAATGGAAAGTGAGTCCTCAATGATATGTTTCTTTCCTGTTTGATGGCTGAGACCTGATACTTTTGACCCCTCATGGCCACACTGGCAGATGGGCTTCTTCCATGTGGGCTTGACTTCTTCTCAGCTAGATAGCTGTTTGTTTATCTTCAAACTTTTAAGATCTCAGACACTATAGCCTTTGAGAGCTGGGTGCCATCAGCTTTCTTCACCACATTTACTTATGCACCCATTTGACTTCAGTGATCATATTGCACCAGTGAGCATCATGAAATAAGCAATTCATTGAACAAAGTGTTCTTGCATTTAGGGAGTACCTCGGTGAGGGCCCAAGGTCCATTTGCTACCTTAGTACTAAACCTATAAATATATGTATCTAGATTTATTCCCTCCTTACCGTAAATAATTATATTTACATATGTACATATTTGCCTATGTTTAGACTTCTGCAAGTGCCCTTTGCCTGCTAGTTTTCTCCTCTATTTCCTTCAATCTCCCTCCTGTCCCACTATCATGCTCAGCCTTCATTTGAGTTTCAGTATTTCCTCTCAGTTACATTACCCTTACTTAAGACCTACCAGGTCTCCCACACCCACACCACTGATTTTGGATCACTTATTCCCCCATCCCTGAGCCTGTCCATGCCCCCTTCTTCGCACCCCACCCCCACCCCCCCAGGCCTCGTGTCTCCCAGCAATTATCAGTCTCGTCATTCTCTCCTCCCGACTATCCATCCAGGAGTGCTCCCTTCTTGATTCGGTCCATTTTGGGGAGTCAGATCACATTGCTTTCCCATCATGTCACTCCCAAAATGTCCTCTCTCTCTGTCTGCTTCAGGGGGGAAGCAGTGTGACATGTCCTGTTGTTTGTCCAGTCTCCTCTGTGACCCATTAGGTCCCCACAGGGATGTTGTTCTCTGAGTCTCGTGGGCCAGTGTGGGGACCAGCCTGGTCCTCTTCCTCTTTCTTCCTGCCCAATTGTATCCGTGAGGGTGTGACATGCTAGCCCCTCTCCACAACCTGTTCTATGTCACACCCACTTCTAGGGAGGCGGTCAGTTTGACTGTGTCTGGCCCTGTAGGTCTCTCTTTTCATAAATCCTTCCATGTGTCCATGCTGTCTTTATGGTTGGGTGCTTCAAGGTAGTATATGCATGCCCACTTCAACTTCTGTAGAGACAAGTCCAGTACTCTCCCCCTGGGTGGACTAATGCCTTGCTCAGTCTGCTATCCTTTCACTTTCAAACCCCTTTTTTTCCTCCTCCCTCCGTCCTTTGCCCATTACTCTGTTGTACCCAACATGTACCTCCCTGGGGTTGTTCACCCTCCTCCCCGTTCCCAAAATTTCAACCCAATTGTTATGATATAGGAGGCTTCTATTCTATACCTACTGTGCTGATTACACTTACCTCAGAGGACTCATACTAAACTTCTCCTTTTGTGATTGACTGACTTCGTTTAGCATAATTTCCTCCAGCTTCTCCCATGAGAAGAAGTGTTTCATGAGCTCATCAGAGCTTTTGAGTGAAGCATAGTACTCCATTATGTGTATGTGCCAGAGTTTGCTGATCCACTTGTCTACTGATAGAAATTAGATTGTTTCCACCTCTTTTTAGAAATTAACAATTTCTAAATTCTAATTCACAATTGTGGCAAGTTGTGAATTATGCTGCAATAAACATTGGCATGCATACCACTGGCCATGGTTCATTTCTTACCTCTTCTGGGTATATACCCCGTCGAGGGATAGCTGAATCATAAGACAGCTCAATTTGCACTTTCATTAAGTATCACCGGACTGCTTTCCATAGTGACTGTATGTATCTACAGGACCACCAGCAATGTAGAAGTGTTCCTATTTTACCACACCCCCTCCAACATGTGTTGCTCTCTGGTTTTCTGATTTGGGCAAACCTCAAAGGTGTTAGATGGTGACCCATGGTTGTTTTGATCTGCATTTCTCTGATGGCTAATGATCAGGAGCATTTTCTCATATGTTTATTGACCATATGGATCTCCTCCCTAGTGAAACTTCTTTTCAGGTCTTTTTCCCATTTGTTCAAAGGGTTAGCTGTTTTCCTCTTTTTGCAGGCAAGGAGGGTATTGTAGATTCTCATAATAAGCCCTTTGTCTGTTTTAGTTGTTGCTAAAAATCCTCTCTCAATGTGTCAATTGCCTAGTTACCCTCATGATAAAGCCTTGGGATGCACACAGGTGTTTTATTCTTAGGAACTCCCATTTGTCAAATTTCAGATTCCCCTGCATGTGCATCCTGCCCTATAGCAGTCAGCCTTTGTATTCCCTCGGTCAAGGTTATTAGATTTTTTTCCGATTCTTTCACTAATGGTCCTGATGGTTTGGGGTTTTACTTCTAGGTCTGTGATCCACCTTGAGTTTGTTCTTGTGCATGGGATGAGGTTGAGATCTTGTTTCCTTTTCCAATATGTGTTTCCAGCATCATTTATTAAATAGGACATCACCTTCCCACTTGCTGCTTTTGGGGTTCTTGTTGAAAATCAGTTGTCTATATGCTAATGGTTTTATTTCTGTTTTCAGTTCCTTTCCATTGGTCTGTGTGTCTGTCATTATGCCAGTACCATGCTGTTTTGACCACTGTGGCTTTGTAATAGAGGTGAAAGTCCGGTAAAGCGAACCCATCAACTGTGTCCCCCTTGAGGAGATCTCTGTTAATTCTAGGCTTCTCCCCTCTCCATATGAAACTGATGGTCAGGTTTCCAGTTTTCTGAAGAATGTTGTAGATATTTGAATCCGGATAGCATTAAACTTATAAAGCGCCCTGGGTAGGATAGGCATCTTTACTATGTTGAGTCACTCAATTAATGGGCTATTCCTCCATTTGTGGAGAACGCTTTTGGTTTCTTGCAGTAGGGTCTTGCAGTTTTCCTTGTTTAGATCTTTTGTGCTTTTGGTTAGATATATCCCTAGATATTTCAATATCTAAATATTTATTCTTGGCTATTGTGAATGTTACTGCTTTCCAGAGCTCCTCTTCCTTGGTCTTCTCATATGTATGCAGTAAGCCAATCGACTACTGTTCATTAATCTTGTATCCTGCCATTCTTCCATATCCCTCTATCACTGTTAGTATTCTGATTTTGGAACTTTTGGGATTTCAGTGTACAGAATCATGTCATCAGCTAATAATGATAATTTCATCTCCCCTTCTCCCAGTTCGAGACCTTTGACTTCTTTCTGTTTTCTTATGGTTAGCTAGGACTTCCAGTACAATATTGAATAGTAGTAGGATAAGGGGCATCCTTGTCTAGTTGCCTTTTTCAATGGGATAGAGTTTTCTTTTCTCCATTTATTATGATGCAAGCTGTCGGCCTTTCATAGATAGCTTGTATTAACTTGAGGAACTGCCCTTCCATTCCTATCCTCCTGAGCATCTTATTTAGGAAAGGGTACTGGATATTGTCAAATGCTTTCTCTGCATCTATAGATATTATCATGTGGTTCTTATACTTAATTTTATCACTGTGGTGTTTAATATTGATGGATTTATGGATGTTAAACCATCCCTGCATCTCTGGGGTGAATCCTACCTGATCCTAATGGATTATGTGTTTTATATAGTTTTGTATTCTATCGGCCAATATCTTGTTGAAGATTTTTGCATCTATGTTCATTAGAGATATTGCTCTATAGTTCTCTACTCCTGTGGGATCCTTTTCCTGTTTGGGTATCAAAGTTATACTGGCTTCATAGAATGAGTCTGAGAGTTTCCCTCCTTTATAAGTCTCTCTTCCTTTTTTATATATGTTCCTATTACAATCATGCCACTCCTGATGACTGCTTTCGCCGTATCCCAAAGGTTTGGTACAAAGTATTCTCATTCTCATTAATTTTTAGAAAATTTTGATGTCCCTTCTAATCTGGGTTAGTACCCATTCATGCCGCAGAAGCTCATTATTCATTCTCCAAATGTTTGCCCTTGTTTTACTGATGGTCATTTTATTACTCTCCAGCTTTATGGCATGGTGATCAGAGAAGCATGTCTGGATAATCTCTCTGTGTTTGAATTTACTTAGGCTTGATTCAGGTCCCAGCTAGTGGTCAATTTTTTAAAATGTGCCATGTGGATGTTGAAGAAAAGAAAACATCATGATGCTTGGGAATGAAGAGACTTCCTTAGCAGAAATGGGCATACTTCTGTCTTACTGTGTTTCTTCAGTATTCTATATATAATTTCCTTAATATGTAAATTTAATGTCCATTAGCTTATGATCATTTAATGAGTGATAAATTCCAACAGTACATTGTTTACAATGTTCTGTCCCTAGCCTTTCATTTTTCAGTTGCATATAAAGGTGGTGGGGAGGTTATGACAATATATTAATTGTTATAAAGACTTAAAGATTGTTTTGTGCTGACCTGGCTACATTTTCAAGAGGTGAAGCCACCTCATACACAATGAAAGTAGGCAGCCGTAGACTAGACATGGAATGAGACCAAATGGATGCAATCCTACTTACCCAAGTACTAATATACTGGCCTGTGGGTACGTGGAATCATTCAACAAGCCAGCCCTGCCTTGTTGATAGGTGATGTAAGGAGCTGCATCAGTGGAAACTCAGCTAGCTAGTCATTACCCATGTCAGGCACAACTTTTAAAATAAGACAGTCATGAGTTCTCTGCTTACCCTATGGCATGATTTTCTAGCATCTGGTCTCTAAACATATTATCTTCATTTTTGACTGCTCTTTTTTTTATTTTGTTTTTTTTGTTGATAAGTATGGCAACCCCGCATCTCCAAGTACAGTGGGCAATAGTTTGTACTGCTCATGTTCGTGCCATAGGCTGGAACCCTCGGAAACCGAGGGATTGTCCATGTCTTCCAAGTGTTTGAATTCTATGGAGTACAGTCCATCATAGTACTATGTAATTATCCTTCTGATTTCATAGGGTCTATTGTAATAGCCCCACTTTTATCCCTTATCCTTGCTATTAAAATGTGTTCCTTCTTTTCTTTGGTTAAATTCATGGAGGTTTGTCCACTCAATTTATGCTTACAAAGAACCAACTATTAGCAGCATTGATTCCTTTCCCCATAATTTTGTTATTTTCCCTCTCCTGAATCTCAGACCTAATTTTAAATTTCTTTTCTTTTGCTACTAGTTGGATTGTCTTGTTGACTCTGCTCTCGTTACTGCAAATTTTGTGCCAGTGTATCAATCATAAGTCTCTCCTCCTTTTTGTGTGTGCATGTAATGTTATGCAACTTCTTTTGATGACTACCTTTTTGCTGTGCCCCAGGAATTTTGGTATGTCATATTCTCATTCTCATTGGTTTCTAGAAATCTCCCAGTTACATCTCTGATCTGGACCAGTACACACCCCTTTTGCAATAGAGAGTTATTCATCCTCCAATTGCTTACCCTTGATTTCTTTATCATCTTTTTGTTGATTCCCAATCTTATGGCACAGTGTTCAGAGAGAAAAGACTGTATGATACCAACGTGCTTAAATTTATGCAGATTCTGTTTATGCTTTAGCATGTGGTCTGTCTTCTAATATGTTTCATGTGGGCTTGATGTAAATTTTTTTGTATTTGTGTGGAGAGTTCTGTACATATATGTCATGTCAAATATTCTGTTCAAGCCTACATGAAACATATTCGAAGATAGACCACTGTGCCATAAGATTGGAATTATTCTGTGTGACAGTCTCTTGTATATGCTTGGCAAGTATTATTCTTCTGTCCTTACTGTGTCGGCGAGAATCTTTTGAAGTGCTGGGTTCCTTTTAGTATATTCTTTGCGATTTTCTTTGTCCAGGATGTCTCACTTTCCCATCAATTTGATAAATCCTTTGTCCGGATAGAGTATTCTTGGGTTTGCATTGTTTTCCTGCAATTTTTGGACCATGCTGCTCCACTCTCTCCTCTTCTTCATAATGTCAGCTGAGCATATTCTTATCTGCTTGCCTTTATATGTGGTTCCAAGTTTTTCCCTAACTGCTGTCATAATTTTCTCCTTTTCCTCATAGTTGGATTGTTTAACAACTGTGTGTCTTGGTGACTTCTTGGGATTCAATCTAGCTCGCATTCTTTTGGCCTGCTAGATGGTTGCCTGGCTTTCATTCCTTAAGCTAGGGAACTTTTCTTCCAAGCATTCCATCACTATTTTGGATATTGCTTTCCTTGATGTGCATTCCTCCGAAAATCTGATAATTCTGATGTTGTTTCTTCTCATAGTGTCATACATAGCTCTGAGGTTTTCTTCAGCTTCTCTTATGAACTTATTAGACTATTTCTCACATTTATTAATTTCTGCTTAAGAGTCCTCTAGGTCACTGTTGCAATTCTCTGCCTCCTCCATTCTCTGGGCAGAGTCCGTGAGTTTGCTATTAGTTTTCGTTATCTCGCCCCATGACACTTGTATTTCACTTTGGTGCCTGACCTTTATTCCCTCTATCATTTCATCCTTTTGTGTGTTTCCCTCATGTCGTGTATGACTCTAAGCATCATTCTAAAGATTTCCTTCTGTGGAAAGTCAATGTCTACTTTTCCTATGACTGCCAATAGGTCCAGGTGGTCCTCTGGCATTGGATTTTTTTCCCTCTTTTCTTGTTGAATCCATGTAAGCAGCTTGCTGGATTTGTTTGATTTACTGGAACTAGTTGCCATTTTCCAGGTGTCTCAGAGCCCTGGGTTTTCTCTCTGAGAAGTTGCTGTTGGTGTATCTGTAGACTGTCTTTAGCTTAAGGGGTTGTTTTTTCACCTTTGTCCTGCTAAGGTTCCCCTCTCACTTTGGCCTTATACTTTGTATTCCAGCTACCCTCGGGCCTCCTTAGGGGCTATTTGCACCTGTATATTATGTGGTCTGATGGAAAGAGTTGACCAGAGTGCAGGGAAGTGTATTTAGGGGATAGTTTGGGGATTGAGTGATCTGTTCCTGGGTACAGGCCCTTCTCATTGGTACCACCCTCTGCTTCTGCCATGCAGATCCACCCCTGGGAGCACAGAGGGTAGAACAGATTGAGCAGGGAGAAAGGAGAATACAGTAGGCAAGTCCCCACAGGATTGGGTGCCTTCCTACAGCTGCAAAAACTTCTGCCAGACTTGTGTCTGCTGCCTCGCTAGCCCAAAACATCCTGTCAGGATAGGAACCTCTGTGTGTGTGTGCCGGAGGGGTGGGGGGGCCATGGGGGATGTGGGACATTCTGGCTGGCAAATCTGTGAGGAGCACAGAGATGGTATGGGAACCTCTGGTTGAGACCTCTGAGTGTGGGGAACATCTGGTTGGAGTCTCTGCACAGAGAACAAAGGCAGGGCAGAAGTCTCTGCTATGTGCCTGGTTGCCTTGTGGCACTTGGGCACGAGCCTCCTGGTGGGGAGGGGCTGGCAGTGGGACTTTGAGAAGGACCTAGATGAGGCATGAACCTCTGGGAGTAGGGTCTGCCAGGCGCGCAGAGTCAGAGCAGAAGTCTCTCCAAAAGCCTACTTGCTGTGGTGCTGGGGTCATTCCTAACCAGAGGATCAGAGGAGGGTCTGGCTGGCTTGTCTGTAAAGGGTTCCCAGATGGGACACAAATCTGTGTGTGTGGGTTGGGGGAGGTCTGTGAGGAGCACCCAAACAGGACCCTGGACACCCTGTGGTGGGGTGAGGCAAGCCTGGGCAGAGCGCCAAGGGAGGGTGGAATCCTCTGCTTTATGCCCGGCTACCCTGTGGCACCTGTGAAGACAGAGTAGATTCCCTGAGCCACAAAAGACCATGGGTGTCTGCAGCGAGTGCAGGCATGGAAGTCAGCTTCTGGTTCAGATTGGTGCTCAGCCTTGCCTTGGGACTCGACAGACAGACTTGATACCCCTTCTTGGCCCCCAAATTTTCCTACTCATCAGTCTCCATGGAGCTCCAGGCATGAGCTACGTATCTGACCACCATCTTCCCTGAATCCCTCGATTTTTTTAAAACTTCCATATTATTATGTCAGTTTTCGTTTACTTTTATAAAAGGCTTGTCGGCTAATTCACATATAATTCAATAGTTCAATCACATTAAGAATACTTGTACAATTTCCACTGCAATCTATTTTGGAACATAACATGTTTGTCTTTCCTGTACTCATTAGCTATAAATTCCCCCACTGCATCCCCACCCCCAAACCATCAATCCTTATAATCTCTACAAGTTTTCTTATCCTGGATTTCATAGAAAAACATACCAAAAGCAAACAATAGCAAAGTAAAGCAGAGGAAAAAATATGAACCAAAAAGAAAGTAGAAAACATTAAAAACTAGAACAAATTTTAAATGAGTTAGAAGAGAGCTCAAGACCCACTGGGTTGGAGGTTCAAATCCAGCAGTGCTCTCCAGGAGCAAGGCTGGGCCTGCTACTCCCACCACCATGAGGCAGTAATGCAAAAAATAAAAAAAAAGAAGAGAGCAAATAATAGTTGTTAAACCTGTCTTTCTACTGTTCCATTTTGTTTTTCAAGTTTCATTGGTATATAAATCACCTATTCACATAATTCAATAATGTTAATACAATTATCACCTCAATCACCTTCAGATTATTTTTTCATTGGTGTCCTCATGATTATTCGCTCCGTATTTCCCAGCAACTTCCCCTGCCATATTCCCAAAAACCATTAATCTCCTTGCTGTCTCTTTAGACTTGCCTGTCTTGGATTTCATACACTTGGAGTTTCACTGAACTGCATCTTGATCACCAGCAGCTTGTTTATTTCCTCTTCAATATTTATTCAATTTTTTTGTTAAACTAAAACAGCCTTAAAGAGGCCAAAAAAGAGATTAAAATGTTAAGATAAGACACTTTGATCTAACTAGGTTCACCACAATTAACTTTACAATGCTCCCTGTGTATGTGAGGGCTATTTACATCCCTCATCTACAATACAAGGGCATTCACTGGAGGCTTAATTTATGTGTGAAACTTGCAAATGGATTTTGGTTTTCCACTCTCATTCATAGTTTTCTTCAAACCAGGTGTTCACAGTTTAAGGTATTAAACTTAAACCTAACTGCATATACAATAATTCACTTTATAGTATACTCTTTTTGCCACAATCAATCACTAATATTCTCTGTCTGGTAATAAGACTATTCTCATTCCTGAACCATGAGAGTCACCAGAGACTTAATCCAAGTGTGAGCCCCATAAATGGATTTTGGGCTTCCGCTAACATCCATAACCTTCTTTAGGCTAGGTGTTCTCAATGTAAACTTTGATACCATGACCTCCTTTGGGTCTGTCTTTTATTATTTGCAATCTTTGGATCACATACCCTTGTGTGCTTCTTCTTTGTGGTGGACTTAGCTGACACTTCACATAGAGAGATACTATTCTTTATGATAGCGGGGCACCATCTAGTTTTTTTTAACCATGCTTTACCATAATATCCAAATATTCAGTGATATTTTCAAGAGGACACACATCAAGCGGGACCATGTTTTAAGTGCCATTTGTTTTTAGATTGGAGTTAGAATTGTTAGTCCCAAATCCATTCATCTATCTAGTTTATATATGTCTCTAGTTCACCATATCGACATCATGGTCATTTTGGAGAACATTCTGTCAGTACATTTTTGATGGTGTGTCTAAAGCAAGTGAGTTGCTTAGTATTCTGTTGTGATCTCTAAATGGTTTCATTGGCTAATTTTCAAAAGCAGAATGTTTGGACTTTGTTCCTAGTATGTCTTATGTAGAAATTCTGCTGAAACCTGGCTATCATGGATGATCTTGCCAGTATTTTAAATACTATTGGCATAACTTGCAGCATCTTAATAACATACAAGTCACCACAGACTGACAGACTGGTGGAAGTAGAGTTACAAATGAATTAGAATTTATAATTCAAAAAGAAGGCCACCACTACCCCTTCAGAAAATTCAAATGAACATGAAGGTTTGAAATGTACTGCTCTGGGAAACTTATCAAACCTAGTAACCATCTCTGACAGAGTTAATGTTATAATGCCCACAACTCTGCTAAGATGTTTCTGCTTAAATATTAGTAAGAGTATTCAGCCCAACACAGATTGTGGTGATTTTCTTATTCATCAGTAAACACTAAACATGAGTATCTGCTCTCAAAGATGATAAGTTTCCTTCACTTTGAAAGATCATATCCTTACCTTAACAGATACTATATCCCTGCCCTTCCATCTCCTAGAACCTATGGAATGTAAAAAATGGGGAATTATCTCAATTCTCAACAAAATCAACAATTAACATAGCTTCTTATATAGAAACTCAAAGATAAGGCACTTATAATGCACAGAAGGAAAGCAATTCAGAACCTGATAATTCAAAGGTATCTACATTATGACTCTGCTTGCACATTTCTTTGCTAATAATCACAGAGTATAGCCTAGAACTGACATACACAACAGGCTGCTTGTGCCTGGTGTCAAAAATGCTTCATCCCATCTTTGTTTTCATGGTTGCAAACATACATATTTTCAGTGCTAAAAGAGTTTTACTCTGATCAGTAGCACAAAAGGGCTTTGATGAATATTAGACATTGGTGATAGGATCCTGAGAGGATTTTAATAATAACCTAAATCCTAGCAAAATTGTTTCCAGAGGACATGCATTTCAGGTTTCTTGAAGTATGTTTATAATAAGCTGGAGAATTTCTCTTGTTTTTGTTAATGTGCCAGGACTGGTTTCAGTTAAATTTCTACATGGAAAGGATATATTAACCTGCATAAAATATGTTCTTAATCTCAATTTAAAATTAAAAAGAAAAAAAACATATGTACAATATATTGCCCTCAAGTAAAAGCCTTGGGAAAAAACCAAAAACTTTGCCATGCCACACTAGTACCATTTTGATAGAGATAAAAATTTTATGCTCCCCTCAGTGCACATGTACAGCCCATTATTGTCACAGGGAGTTAGATGTGTAGATTACAGGAAAGAATCAATGTTGCAACTTCAAAAAGGATGAGAAAAGAGAAAACATAAGTTGTTTTGTTTTTTGGGTTTTTTTCCCTTCAGTCCAGAGAGAGCTGGCACCCTGAGCGGGGTGTGATTGAGATGAGATCTGACATTCCTCGAAGTAAAAGTGGGAATCCTTGTATTACATAGTCTGTTGACCCTGAAAAACAAGTATGCCTTTAACCACTTGTCTTGCAATGGGTCCTCTGGCCTCTCTGCTCTCAGGCTGTTTTCATATAGCAGATTTCTCTTAATGGTCCTCAGTGGCTTCAGAGATGAAGGGAGATTGGTCAAGGATTTGTCGATTTTGTTAAAAGTGTGTCCATTGAAAACGAGAAGTCTTTTCATTATACTGGATAGCATGGCAAGCACCCCTTTGCTGTCGTCAGCTACCGTCCAGACAGTTCTAACTCATGCTGAACCCACGCAAAATGGAACAAAATGCTCCCGGTCCTGAATCATAAGTGTCATAATAACTGGTCTTTCTTTGTAGTCCATTTTAGTCTGTTAACTCCACTGAAAATGTCTTAACATCATAAACACACACGCAGCACATTAATCAGGAATAGAACTTCAGCCTCCTACACAGAGGTCACACATTTTATCACTGGACTGTCATTGCCCTCAGGTACCCCTTAGCAGCCCCCTTTTGGGGTACAATAAGAAATTTCTCCCAGAAGTGTTGCAGAGATCTGCTTCACGTCATTTTAGGGCAGGGAGATTTTTTTTAGGAATGAAAGGTGACATTTTAACTGAACACTGTAGTGCCTAGTTGTGTTGTGCTTGTCCATGAGGTTGCTCACCCCAAGATCAACAGGTAGAAACCATGAACTGCTGCATGGGAAAAAGACAAGGCATTCCACTTCTATAAAGTGAGTCTTGGAAACCCTCGGGGGTAACAATCAATCACAACTGACTTGATGGCAGTGAGTTTGGTATTAGGTTTCGTGTTCCTTTGGTGCATTGCCTCATTGGCTCATCCATATCAACTTTCCCGACTTTCACTAATTCATTCCTTGAACATTTTGCTCCAGCAGCAGTGTGGTAGATGCGGTAAAGACAGAGAGTGTGGTGTCCCTCAGAAAACTTGGATAAGTGGCAGAGAATGTGTTCTAGGCTTTGTAAGTCAGCCCTGACTTTCACCAGATCCAGGCCCAGATGTGACTATGAATGGGTGTGCTAGGCCGACTACTGGGGGGATTTGAGAGTCTTGGAAGGGCCTAAACTATCTGTGTGTGTAAACTTTCCATCTCAGCTCAGCTGATTTGCTGCCTTTATCAAAAATTTCATTGCAGTGATCATTGCTCAGTTGGGATTTTTTTTTTTACTGTTTTTATTTTTATAATCTCACAAAACAATATCATTTGTGCTCACATTTTATTTTTTTAAAAGCCTATATTATTTAAAGTCTCTGTTTTGAGCACAGAGTACTCACAATTGTTATTAAAAGATTTTTTCAGTCTCAAATAGAGAAATCTACAGGCGGGGTGCCTATTGGGAAAAAAAGAGATAAAAACTATATATAATCTGTAACATCAAGCTGGATATGCCAAAAAAGAGAGGAAAATATGTAAAATTTTAAGATCATAAAAAGATAATACTGTGTTTTAGGTAATGGTTTTCTTAGATTGATTCAGTCTAATCTACCACTACAACTTCATAAAGCAAAACTCAAAATAAGAAGAAACAGTTGTAAATACCCATTAATAATTGGAATGAGACATATGCAGTGTGACTCAAGGAAACTGAGAGGCTGTCAAAAATTAAATGTCTGAAGATCAATATCCTAGTATTAATAAGCTGAAATGGACTGGAACTGACCATTTTAAATCAGTCTATCCTGTCGTCTACTGCAACAGTGAGGGTTGAAGCTGGGTTCTCCAGCTGCAGAGATAGAAGGAGAATGCACCTCCACATCTGCCTAATCAGGAAGGATTACTCTGAGGCAGAAGTCAGACCTGCCCCCACCCTCCAACCTACTTCGCCTTATTCTAACATCAACTCTCACTCCCACAGCACTCGACTTCTCTGCTGGCTTCTGTCTCCCACTGCACTAGCTCCACGAAACTCACAGATGATACTCATGATCATGAGATTTATGAGGAAAACCATCAGGTTGCAAATGCAAAGTCACTGCTGTCAAGTCGCTGCCGACTCAAAGTGAGCCTATGGTGAGAATGCTCTTGCCCCTTCATCTTCCCGTGGATGTAGACAGCCCCATCTTTCTCCCACCGAGTGGCTAGTGGATCCAACTCGCCAACCTTGCAGATCACAGGCCGAGGGGTAACCACTGCAGCCCTGGAACTCTGGGAGAAGGAAGGGGCTTTGTACTCTCATCAGCTGGGAGTCTCAGAAATCCACGGGGGGTTGTTTTGAGTCAGCATCAACTCCATGGCAGTGAGTGTGTTCACAGCTGATAACTATTCCGGGTTCCTTTGTCTACAATAGCTCTTCTCAACTACTTGGGCAGAGACACTCCTCCCTGGTCCTTGACCTCTGAGCTATCTGGCACCTTGCCTGTAAGCACTGGTAAATGTTGAAAGCGCACCACGTTAGCCTCCCGCCCAAAGACACTCCGTTTTACTCACCCCTAGCCTGGGGTCTCTGCGGCCTACCTCGCTGTCTCAGCATCGAGCCTCTGCTCCGCTTCATGAGCCCGGCACTGCTCTTATGCTCTCTCCAGGCCAGGCTCTCACACACACCGCACCCTCGCTTCTTTCTCCTTCTTTGCTGCTTGTCAAGGGCTTCCCTATGCCTGCTTCTGAAATGACAAATTTGAGCTTTTCTCAAGTTAGAGTCCTCTACACTTCATTTTCTTGTTTTTACCGAGTCATTCGGTGGAAGATACAAAAACTGGATAGAAAATCTGTACCAAATAATCTCCTTGCCTACAGCCAGGAATGACAAATTGAGTAAGAGTGATGCTGCATACATTACTGAGAAGAATATTTAAAGATCTATCCTGAAATACAGCTCTTTCAATGTTAATAAAATAGAGGAGAAAGGATGCCAGAAGAAATGACAACATTTGTTCTTAATTATAGAATAGTTGAAACAAAGGGATGAAATAATTCAGTGAGAGATTTGACAAAACATTTCAAAGAATAGTTCAATAAAGCAACATAAAATATCATAATGAGACATCTAAAGACTTGGAATTAGAAAACAAAAAAGAATAATATGCTCTATCTTTCTCAAACTGAAAGAACTGATGAAAAAACTCAAGCTTCCAGTGGCAGTATTGAAGGATACTGTGAGCGAAATTGTGAATAATAAAGGAGGCAGCAACAGAAGGTGGAAGGAATAAACAGAACTGATAGCAAGTGATTTAAAAGTACTGCTGTTGAAGGGAAAAAATCCAAGTTGCACTGAAGGCATTGGTGAAAAACACGGCTCCAGGAATTGACAGAGTACCAATTATGTGTTTCACCAAATGAATGCAACGTTCAGAGTGCTTAGTCCTCTATGCCAAAAGATATGGCCATTGCAAAGAAAAGTGATCAAACAGAATGAGGACATTATCAAATAATATCATTCCAATCATATGCAAGTAAAATTTTGTTCAAGATCAACAGTACATCAACAGGAAAGTATTAGAAATGTAAGGCAGATTCTGAAGAAGTCATGGAATAAAAGATATCATTGCTGGTGCCAGATAGATCCTCAGTGACATCAGGAAATGTCAAAAAGCCATTTGTTCTCATTTGTAGATGCTGTTGAGTCAGCTCTGACACATAGCTACCCTGTGCACAACAGTCCCACCCATACAAGTTTTCCTATGCTACAGTCCTTTGTTGCAGTCACTGTGTCAATCCAACTAATTGAGGTCCAGAAGGTGAGCAGTTCAAAAATCTCCAGTTGTTCTGTGGGAGAAAGGTGAGCCTTTCCACTCCTGAAAGACCCACAGTCTTGGACCCATAAGGACATGGCTACCATTTCCTATTGGTCACCAAGTGTCTGTGTCAACTCGATTGAAGTGAGTTTGTTTTTCTTAGTATACTGTTTGATTATGCAGAGGTATGTTGTTCTATAATACCAAATTATGGACAGTATTGTGACTGTGAATTCCAGAATACTTAATTGTGCTCATGAAGAACTGATACACAGACCAACAGGCAGCCATTCAAAGAAAACGAGGAAAAATTTATCAAATTTGTGTCAGTCCATCTCATCGAGGGCCTCCCTTTTCCTTGCTGCTCTCCCACTTTAACAAGAACGATATCCTTGCAGGCTCTGGTCTCTTCTGACAGTGTGTCCCAAATAGGTCAGGCAAATGTTGCCATCCTTGCTTCCAAAGAGTTCTCTGACTTTACTTCTTCTAGAACTTATTTGTTCTTTCTTCTAGCAGTACAAAATATGTACAATATACACACAAGCATAACTTAAATGTATCAAGTCTTTATTTTTCTTTAATAAATGTCCATCTTTTACATGGCATGAGGCTACTGAAAATATGGTGGGTCAGAAGGTGCTTGGGTCAGAAGCACCTTAGTCCTCAAAGTGGCCACTTTGCTATAAAACTCTTTACAGAGGCTTTCGCATCAGAATTTCCCCCATGCAATTTTATTTCTTGACTGCTGCTCTGATGGCCATGCATTTTTGGACGGCCAAAATTAAATCCTTAAGAACATCAATATTTTGTCCAATTTGTTACTATTTTTCTTTGTTTTTCTCCTATGGGGCAGCTGGTGAGTTTGAACTGTCAGTTTTGCAGTTAGAAGCCAAATGCCTAAGTGACAGTTACCACCAGGGCTTCTATTATTACTGTGTTTCTTGTAGGTTCAGTTCTGAACATTTTTTGTTTCTTTATGTGAAAGGTGTAATCTCTATCTTTATCAGCAAGTGCTTCAAGTTTTTTTGACTTTCAACAAGCAAAGTTGTGTTATCTGCTTATCACAGGCTGTTATTAATTCTTCTTCCAAACTTTATTCTACATTCTTTTCCACATATTACACCTTATTGGCAGTTTTTGGAAGATCCTATGGACTAAATATTGACTGGTGCAGGAGGCACCAAGAGAAGTTAGAAAGGATGCACAGAGTCTCTGTACCAAAAAGAGCTAGTCAATATTTCACCATTTCAGTGGGGGGAGGGGACAAGTGGGAGGGAGGTAGGACATGAACAGGAACAATGACACTGAAAGAAGACATTCAAACTCTTAGAAGAAGTAAGGCCAGAGTGCTCTTTGCAAGAATGTGCCTTAGAAGTGATGATGGAAATTAATGGTATCAGGAGGGAAGAGTCCCTGAAGGATGTCATGTTTGGTAGAGGGTGAGCAAAAGTGAAGAAACCCCTCAATAGGGTGAATTGTCCACCAATCTAGCCAAAAGCTTGCGGAGGCCAAGATGGTTAGTAAAAGTTGAAGATGTCAAGTCAGGTGAAATCTAGGCTTCAGTACCTTTTGCATCAATGATAGTTTCACTGTTTTTTTCCCCTGGTTTCCGGACCTCAGCAGTTTTTTTCACTTATTAAAGTTGATGATTTTCCTTCTCTTGGCTCATCTTTGATGTCTGTAACCTCAGGGAATTATATAATGTGACTTGTCTAACCGTAATTCCCACCAGATGACCTTTCCCTGCATGGATCTGAAGACAGGTGGGGGGAAATACTGATAGGATTCCTTGGAGTGTTGTCCAGCTATGTACAGCATGAGCTCTCTGAGAAGGAGGGATCTCATTACTGGCTACAGCAGGAGTGGAGCCTGTCTTCTGCACTTGCTATCCCTGTGCAGTGAACCTCCTAGATCCAAGTCAAACATCCGACAAAATATCACACAGTCAAAGCATCAAAGGAGCAGCAGCACAGCCAGGAACTACAACATGGATCAGAAGGATGGACCTCGCAACCCAAGCCGCAGTTACAGCTGGACGCCTTTGGACTTAGGTCTACAGAGCGGGGTGCCTCTGAGCACTTAATGCAGAGAGTTGGGCTAGCTGAGCCATCGAGCTCGAGCTGAAAACCTTGGGGTGGAAGCTTACAGAAGAGTGGCTTGTTCCTTTGGGCATTTGTTTGCAGATATGAAGGAACATTGTAATACGTTCTGATAAACAGTTCAACCATGAGTAATAATTGATACTGTGATTTGTTAACTTCCTTAATAAATGCTTTCATCTTGAATTTTATCTGTGAGTTCTGTGTAGTCATTGCAATGAATATTAGAACCCAGAGAAGTAAAATATCAAACACCAAGACATTACAAGACCTTCCCTACCTTCCTCAAAAGATTTCATTCACCTCAAAATTGTTGATTTATCTGCGCAGCATTTCTGTAAGCTTGTTGCAGTATTTCAATGATTTAGGAAGCTATCCCTTTGACTTTTGATATTAACTCTGCCCTCAAATCTCCACATACACGTACCTGACCCTCATGGCACAAACTAATCTTTTAAAGATTGTCTAACTAGAATGAGACAACTATATTACTTAGAAAACTTATTGGTAGCCATTCCAGATCATTGAGACATATGTAATTACTTTTTCTTTGCAATAAACCAGTGCATGTAATAACCACATCCCTAGAGGCAATGCCTTTTATTTACTCTTATATTCTGTAAAAATATATCTATAATATAGTTCTGTTTTTTTCTTATACCAACAAAATATGGGTTTGAATACTTTCAACATCTTCCCCAAGTTAGGATGATTAATATCTCTTTTTTTTCCTGTATAAGCAATCTATGTTCTCTTCGTTCCTTCAACTTACCGAGGTAAAAAATGAAGGGCTTCAAAAAGTTTGTGGCAAATATGGAACAGAAAGTTATTGAAATTTTGAAAGCATTCTCATACATCCACATAGTTTTTAAAACTCTGATCAGTAAAGCCTGGTGTCTACTTACCTGTGTTGTGTTCTCAGGAAATCAGTTCCATAGAGAAATTAGGCACAGAATGGAGGTCCACTGGGGAGAACATCCCCTCCTCATCTCTGTGAGACCTGTGATATTTATAGAAGTTTTACCAAGTCAATATCAGATCTTTTCCTCTTGTTTTTTTTACACATCTGTCCATTCCTTTTAAAATGTTTCATGAGGAACCGCTGCCAGGGCCATCGGCGTCAGTAGGGTTGATGTTGCCCAGTGCAACAACTCATGGTATCATCCCCCGTCCTCTAGGGGCCCTTGCATACTCCAGACCATGAAGAATCCTTAATGTCTTTATGAGTTCTCCAGAGGAACAAAACCAGTGCATGTGTGCGTAGTTATACTTATATATGTAGTCATATGTGTACAGTATGTTATACACACATACATACTGTAGCAGGTATCAAGGAAGTGGCTCACATATTTATAAAAGCAAACCAGTTTCAAGTCTGGGTCAGATGTCAGGCTAGTGACTTCTCGTGACTCACAAAGTTGCAACTGCTGATAAACTCAAGATTGGAAAGAACAGACACAGGCCTTTGCTGGCAGAGGTGACTACATCCAAGACAACCAACAGTCGATGACTGTCAGACTCCGTAGGAAATACAGCAGGCCACCATCTCCGCTACAAAGAACTGAGGTCAGCTTCAGGATTCAGGCCTGCCCACAAGAAAGCCAAGTTTTCTAGTGTCCACAAATATCAAAAGCAGGCCACACTGCCAAGAAGAATTCTTCAGAAATTACTACATCTTCACTGACAAACCACTAAGAATCCCAGACACAAAACCATAATAATCACACTTAGGAATGTTTCTCATCATTTTAAAATTATGGAATAATAGGTAATTAAGACACTTATGAGAGTACAGAGCCAGGTAGTGTTTCATTCTGCCAAACATAGATCACTATGAGTCTGGAACCAATGCAAAGTACTTGACAACACAAGATGGTTGTAAATTGCTTATAGTTTTTCTTAGACTATTGATAATAAGATTTACTTGTAAAATCTTTCTTCTTTCTACATTGTATTATAACATTATTCATTGCAACATTACTAATAACTAAAAAGAAGCTTTTTAATTTTTCTTTCCCTATTATTACTGCTTAAACCTCAAAAAATTAAATATATGTTCACAAATACTACATATCAGAATTTGAAGCTAAACACCAGAATATATGATAAAATCAACAACTATCCGAAGACAGCAACAAATGTAACACTTTGACTTATAGTTCATGCAAATGAAACCACTTTGCTTTGAAACCTCATTGTAATTGAGTAATAAGTAACTCTGAATAGAGTATAGTAATATGTTGGAAAAGATAAATTGGCATTGGCATTTTAACCTTATAGGTATATTGATATATAAACTGTACTTTACAAAAATATTTTTGTTGTTGTAACTAATGACAGGGATATTCACTTGGTTGAAAGAAGTCATTCTACAATAAAAGACAAGGAGAAATGATGGATGCAGGGGAACCAAAAAGAGGGATGCCAGAGTTATTGGCAATAGCAAGAAATATTGTTATATGTACAGTATTGACAATAGCAACAGTCTATGATGTCATGTGGGGATAGTCATGCAGACAGTATATATATGGCAGGCAGAATAGGAGTATATATATGGAGAGAGAGAGAGAGAGAGAGAGAGAGAGAGAGAGAGAGAGAGAGAGAGAGATACAGGATATTTGTACAAGGGCTTAGGACCACATTTGAGTCCAAATTTCATTGGCATAACATAGTCTAGAAAACCATTGTTCTTCATCCTACCTTGGTGAGTAGCAACTGGTAGTTTATAAGCTTGGGGTGCATATATTAATTTCTCCCTGCTGAAGGAAAGAAAGTCGAAGATTCATCAAAACTATTAGTCCAGGGCTGAACCCCGGTGGCGTAGTAGTTGTGTGCAGGACTGCGGCCCCCTGGGTTGGTAGTTCAAATCCAGCATCAGCTCTCTAGGAGCAAGACTGGCCCTCCTACTCCCACCAGAGGACAGTGATGCCCACCCCACCCCCCCCATAAAAGCTATTAGTCCACTGGACTAACGGGCCTTGCAACAATCTGTCTTCACGACCCTGAGAGCAGAAGAGCTAGATGGTGCTTGGCTACTTTTACCAACTACTCTGAGGGTCTTGGATTGAGTAGGAGAAAAATGTGGGGCCAAAACTCAAAATCATAAAAAATACCAGACTTCCTGGTTGCTAAATCATAAAAAATACCAGACTTTCTGGTGGAATGCCCGAGAATATGGTCTGCAGTCCTTTATCAGGTTTGAAACTGAACTCGGCCCCATAGCTCTATATTCAGCCAAAAAATAGACAGGTTTGCAAGGGAGATAATCACACTAGTGAAATACACACACCTTAGAATCATCAATCATTTGAGATTAAAAAGACAGCATTCATCCAAGGACTAATTTCAGGAGGGTTAGGAAAGAAGGGAGAATGGAAATAGAAACCAAGGGAGGATAAGTGATATTATAATGTGGGGATTTCAATCAATGAGATGAAACACAAACCTTCCCATAATTAACAGTAAAACATTAAAAGAAATGATAAATTTCTGCTGAAAGACTGCACAATTTTTTAAGAATCATTTTCATGTTGCTTCCTCTGACAGTGTTGCTGTGATATGCTTCCTCCCTGCCACTCCACCCTCTGAAGCCATCTCCCTAGTGAAGTCACTCACTGGTCAGGTCTTACTTTGGTAAGGAGCTAGTGGTAGACTTGAAAGAGCTAGTGTCTTCAGATATGGAATTATCCAACTATGAACAAGGATATTTGCTTAGAAAGACAATTATCAAACATTTACCAGCACAGCAGCAGTGAACAAGGGAACAAGTCTCTGTCACGGCTTTTGTGGTGGTCAGTAGGGTGCCATTCCTTCGCTTTAGCCTCTGTGTGCAAAATGAAGATCATTAGAGTTCAGCTGCATAGTGTTGCTGTTCCTCTACATAAGCATTGTGTACTATAACTCTAGCTGTAAAATAATGGAATGAACAGTAAAAGAACTAAGTGGAGAGTAACTTATAATGCCAGAAGTGACACATGATATGAGGGTCCATGAATCTGACAAGGGCTCATGGAGAGAGGTTGAGCAGACCACATTGGAGTGGCATGTGGGGAACTTTCCAAGCAGAGAACACAGTCAAAGTCAAGTTTCAGAGGTTGAGTGTGAAGAAGGAGTGCTATCCAGGTATGCCTGTTGAGACCATGTGACCGAGACCATGTGACCAAGCCCTGAGTGAGCAAGGAGAATGAAAGGACAGAGGGGACCTGGTTAAATTCACACAGGGCCTGCCCATCCAGATAAGGACTTTGGAGCTTAAGTATGACTAGAATATACTGAAGGATGTTATTCCTGGATGTAATACATGGATTGACTTATATTTTTAAAAGGAATCCTGTAGCTCAGGGGTGTTTACCTGCCTCTGGGCATCTGATAGTCCCCCAAGTGTAAAAGAGCATTATTAACATCAATAACAATAATAACAACCAGCTATCTGCAAATTGATTCCAACGTGTAGTTATTCCCTATGTTTCAGAATAGAAGTGTGGCCCACAGTATTTTCAATAGCTAATTTTCTTTTTGTAGTAGATATCGCAGATATCTGTAACCCAGATATTCAGTGGGCACCTGAGAAACATTAAGCACCTGAGACACCAAACTGACAATATTAGCCACTAAATGAGTAAAAGGTATACCCATCTGTTTGCATACATACTGCAGTCCTGCTTTAGAATCTGTAACCCAAAATCAAGTACACTGCCACAGAGTTGATGTCGACTCTTTATGATCTTTCGGAGTCAAAATTTACTTGATTTTGCTCTCTTGTTTTAATAATAGCAACAATAGGACACTTGTATAATATTTGCTATATACTTACTAAGTATTTTTCTAGATACATGGAATGTATTAATATGTTCAATCCTTAAAATGATCCAGTAATGTACATACTGCTATTATCTCCACTTTATAGATGAGTAAACAAGCTAAGTAACTTTTGTAAGGTCACACAACTAATAATTGACTTTCTTTCTCCAAGATTCCTTCCTATTGAATACCAATGAACTAACCACAATCAGATAAATTTAGGAAAGTGTTAATATTTTCAGTAAGTTCCCAGTATTCTCAGACCGGACCTCTATGCAGAACTATATAATCAAACACACACTTTTTCTAATTATAGACATCTCCTTGAATAATTCTGGCAGTAAAGTGCTTTGGGAAAGCAACTAAGCATATGTACATCTGCAATCTGCAAGGAGTAGTAGCTGAGTTATTCTATTAGATCATAGGAGCAGTATTTATGGGAACAGAATTATGAGACATTTCATATGTCAGGATTTTTCCTAACAGTTATATGTGTGTGTATTACATATATATATGGTGGTGAACTTGAGAGACAGCTATTTGTCTGTGAAATGTGGCACACTAAGCAGATGAGGAATTTTACCAATTTCTCACCCTTGCCTCTCTGCCTCACTTTATCAAGAACTGCAGTTGGTCCCTTTTTTCTTTTATAAGAGCAGTTAGCTTGGGCATGTGACTTTCTGTCATATCAAATTTGTTTTGGGATTGCATTTTGCATTCTTTGTTTGTATCTTTCATGCTGAAAACTATGGCATGAATCTGCTGTGCTCTTACTGAAAAGCTAGATTGGACTATGAAATCCTCATTTCCATGTAAAGCTTCTTTCCTGAATTCCAAATTCATGTATTCAACTTTCTAGTTCTTATGGAGCTATAGAGAAAAAAACCAAGGCTTATTGACCATTTGTCACTGGCTAAGTCACTGTAGTGAGAACTTAGAAGATAAACTCCCAAGCTTTAGAGATGTCTAAAGCAGCTGAAGAGCTGTGGATATTGTTTCTTAGAAGGTGCATGGGCCCCCATCTGCAGGGGCTCAGGGCTCCAGTTCAGGACTCTTGCTCAAATACTCTCTTAAGTCTGCAATCCCAGCTGCATCCTAGATCTGGGCAGTGCATATGAATCCCAGGCCTCACCTCTGAGTACCCTATCAATCAATAGGAGTTATGCTGTTAGAGTCAGAGTCCCAGTGGGCTAGGGCATTCAGTGCTAAGGAGATGGGAAAGGTAGCTGGATATGTGACTAAGGTGGTTACTTAGAAAAATTCTCCTGAACCTCTCTAATTTCTTTTCAGCTGGCACCTAATCTCATGTTTCTACTTGTTCAGCAGACACCTCCAATCCAAACAGGCAGCCTGGTCAAATCAGAGCTTGCACTTTTCAGGTCTCCATGCCATGCTGGTAGAAGTGCTACCTGTTCTACTCTCAAGCTGAGACTTGGAGAAACTAGATTGTTTGGGGGAGAGGGGGAGGTGAGGGTTCACCTCCTGAGGTGTCGCAATGGCGTTCCTTTTACCATTTCCTCTCCTCCACTCAGTGTTCAGTAGGGTTTGCCCATGAAATGTCTGTGAGTTCTTTCTCCTGATGGCCTTTTACCCTACCGTCCACACACGCACACAAACACACACACACACACATACACACGCACACACCAGACCAGCCCCTTGTTCTCTGAGATGGACAGAGCCTGACATTTTGGTTGTTGTTTATGTTACCTCCCATGTGGCATGGGCTATTCTGAAACTGGTAATGAATTTCCCCAGTGATACCTTCCCATCTGCTTCCATTGGAGCAGTGTTGTCTGCTCATAGACAAAACCTTCTCTGACTGTGGATGTCTAGTGGTGGGCACTGCAGGTCAACAGGACACAGAAGAGTTTGTTCCCTTGATGAATGACTGCTTGGTATGAATCTCTGTTTCACCTGAAAATGACCATGTGAACATTAGCAAGTGACACACCTTTTTCTGTGCATATTCAAATTTATGTACAGTTTTTCTTATATTTTCATACAGACTTGGTATGGTTGGAATTGGCCCAATATCAATTTTGCTAGGGGTGGGGGGGTTGCTGATGGTAGTGTTATGTTTCCACTAACATTTATTTTCCTTTTATTCCTATCATCTGTGAAATGGTCATAATAATTGAATACTTATAGGACTTGCATGAGAATTAATCGAGACAGTGAAAATCAGCTACCATTTGCTAAATATTTATTTTGTCAGCTTGGGGCTCCTGGACTCAGAAAACTGAATTTAGAAAAAAATGTTAAAAAACTGAGTCTTAACCACCATACTCTATTTCCAAAGTTGAATCTAGATTATTTCCATTATGCTTCTACTTAATCTTGCTGTACATTATCTTGTGTGTTAATTTTTATTTAGCATCAAATAAATTTGCATTCTCTTTTTATAAAATGCTTACATAAAAATAAATATCCCAGTTGACAGAAATGTGAAACTGAAAGCTAAACCAAGCTCATAAGCCACGCATATTGATTCAAACTGAACTGTTATGTACCATGACAATTTTCTTTCTTGAATTTGCAATTACAGAGACTCGATGAGGAGCCTCTCTCAAGTAGGACTTGCTTAATGCACAACCTCAATTTCTTTGGTGCACATATTTTTCTGTGCATTACATTTTTTAAAGGAGAGGAGTTTGTTATTGTTGCATTTGCTTTTAATCAGCCACTCCTCTGTTGAATAAAAAATGAGTACTTATTTTAAGGGGGGAATTGAAAGACTGTGCCAGATTATATGTGACTCTCTCAGGCAAACAGATCCCAGTAGTGCAACTCTCTAAAAGTGCAATCAAATTTTTTAACTCCAAGGTGACGTTAGAAAATATATCCTCATGTTCTACCTATTGATCTGTTTCTGTGATAATATTACCCAATTGAACTTCTGACATTAGAGAACTTGCAGTGGCTACAATTATATTGTTTGATTCTTATGACTTAAATCCACTTGCTCATTCAACTGTGGTATTTACGATATGATTTTCAGAAGCCTGCATAAAGGATTGTTAAATTTCTCTCAGTAAGAATGTGAACTTCAGACTGGTTTTCCACATTTTCTGTTGTTGTTTTGTTTTGTGGGGTTTTTTTATATTGGGGTTTATCTCAGATATATTTTGTCATTGGGAGTAACACTCTAGAATTTTTGTTATATGTTTTACTGTTTTTCAGTGTCCAAGACCCAGAATTGGTGAACGTTTAGAGACAGCAAGTAGAAGTAGAGTTCCGAGGAGGACAGAGAGTTGGGGGTGGGGTGGGCAAAGGGGAGTTGATATCAAGAAGTTGGAGAAGGAAGAGAATATTTTGAAATTGATGATTGTAACAACTGCAAAATATTACTTGACTTATGATTGAACTATGGAATGATATGATATCTGTATTAGCTCCCAATAAAATGTTTTTTTAAAAAAAAACACAATATCCACCAAAAGAAACATGCAGAAATTATTATGAGCTTGAAGTATTGTGCTTTCCAAAGAAATGTACAAATTCTGAATACTCTGGAGCTGACTTTTCTATTACTACTCTGATCAGGAAATCCCTTCTCTCTGGACATACTTTGCATAAATGTTGCTCTCAGACTGTTGGGAGAAAGGCTGAAATTAGAAGTCAGTAGTTCATTTGGAAGGGTCTTATCTGTTGCTGCACTGCTGCAACTATTCATGAAACAAAAACATGACATAATATCTCAAAGCTATAAAACATGCATATTTGTTTTGTTACGTCTTAGCCTCACTAGGTTCCATCACTGTATTAGAAAACTAGCTGTGGTTATGATTTCCTCATATTTCTGAGGGAAAGCTTTGCAAACTAAAAAGTTAAGCTGACCTATCATTTGGAAGTGAGCAGTTGAATTTGTTTCTTGAATCAAAAGCCTTAAAGGCAACCAAAGGCAAATTACAGCACCACTAACTACCTACACAAAGCCCCAACACACTCACTGCCATTGAGTCAGTGCCAACTCATGGCGGCCTTTAGGACAAAGTAGAACTGCCCCTGTCCATTGCTGAGACCATGACTGCTGATAGGAGTTAAAAAGCCCCATCGTTCTCCCAAATACTTTCTAAATTGGCTAAAGCTAAAAAAAATGATAAGAAAATAAAAGACAACATCAATTGCTGACAAGGTTATGGAGTAACGAATTCTCATTCATCGTGGGTTGAGGGAAAGTGGTACAGACGTGCTAAACAAAACGGTCTGAGAATATCATTTTAAAGTTTAACATATACCTTCCCTTTTGATCTAGTACACTCACCATTAGTGTATTTCCTCTAGAAAGGTGGTGGGAATTTTCAGCTTCGGGGTTTTATAAAGTCTACCAGTATGACTCTTGAGTGACATTTGTAAATAGCCAGTGTCCCTTGACAGAAAAATGGTTCCCTCCTTCTGCTCTAGAAGAATGAAACTATCACCCCAAAATCTGTACACAAATATTTATAGAAGTTATTCATCCTTTACCCAAACTTGAAACACCTCGAATGTCCTTCAGCAAGTCAATATATATCCATGCCATGAAATGCTACTCAGCAATAAAAAGGAGCAAGCCATTTTTACACAACTTAAAGAGAGGTCCTGGAAGGGTGTTGTGGCTCTGTTCTGTACCTTGAGTTCTATGGTGACTACATTAATCTATGCATATTCAAAATGGGTGTTTAGCAATTATAGAACTGTACACCTAAAAAGTCATTTTTACCACATTTTAAAAGTTCTTTAATGAGACTGGAAATCATAGTAGGATTAATAAATGGGATTTTAATGATGGGCTACATGTGTGTACACATGTATGCATAAAAAGTCCAAATGGGTGTTTACATGTATAAGCTTACATATGTTTTATTACTTATATTTCACATATTTGAAAATATAGCTCAAGAACATGCTGAGAAAGCTTTAAGCGTTCATTTCTTCCTTCTTTTGTCAGTGAACGGTTCTGGAGTTATTGTGTGAGGGAGAATGACAATTGATTTCAGTACAAGAGCAGGAGCTTTTTTGAGGTACAGCACTTGTGTGAAGGAGTGCATGATCCTGGTTTATGTCACAGGGTAAGGCTGGACTCAAGAAAATGAGAATTCACCCAGGTATTTCAAGGAGGGAACTTCATGCAGGCTGAGCAGACACCTAACCTCACTTCACCTTTTTTGAGTAGCATCCACAGGAGAGGTTAGAAGAAAGACTGAGGGTGGGGTTACAAGGTATTTTGTATCTATGTCTTTTGTATCTATGTAATGCATTACATTTTGTCAGGATGCCACAAGTGAGTTTTTCACTTAAAACATTTATTGGTAGATAATCCCTTAAATCTTCCAAATAACGGGTCACAAAGTTTCTCCAGGGGATGTCAAGGATTCTCTATTGTGAAGAAGCACAGTCGTCTGGTTCATGTTAATACCTATTTCTTCTGCTCTTCCTGCCCTATTCTTCTAGTGAGACGGACATGGGATTTCTCAGCATAAAGGACCTAGGTTCCAGGAGAATGCAATTGCTGAACTGGAAGTCTCGATTCACAAAACCTTGACTTAGTTCATCATGTATTTCACCTTATCTTGAGACAGATTGGCATGTGTTTGTCTCACCCAACAACATATCCTTGATGTTGGTCTCACAGCTTTTCTGTATAGACTACAAAAAGTTGTCCCTTTTTAATATGCACAAGACAGAAGTCCCTTATAGTCTTGCAGCGGAGAGAAATTTTTCGCTGAGTAGGAGATGAGCGTTCACTCTTAGCCACTTAAATCGATGACCCTTGGGATCTCCCCAAGCTGGTCTAGTCGTAAAGGCCATAAAAAATAGTGTCTCTTGCTCCTCCCCACTCTCCTGAGCATGCTGACCTTGGTTATTCTTGCCACATCCAGGTCTTATCCTCTAGTGCATTTGTTTTTCAGGGAAAAGGAAGAGAAACCTTGCCCCCACAGGGCTGAGCACCCGTGTGTTGATTGACACTTGCACAGTCTAGCAACCCTTTGCTGTGAGATTTATTCCAAACCTTCCATCTGCCTGCACTTTTGCATTTTCCCTATCATCATCATTGGGACTGATGACAAACAAAAGGTGATTTAAGAGAGGGGGAAGAGTGGCGGGGGTTGGGGTGGTGGGGAGAACCATGCTGGAAACGAAACATGACTCAGTAGAATTAGTCTCTCCCCTTGAACCTCCCTCCTCTCTCTTTCTGAATTGCCTGCCCTTATTGAGGTAGTGTATTCTGCACTACCCCTCTGAGAGTATAGTTCACAGTGTAGTGCAGGACTGTTATTATTATTAGTTTACATTGTGTTGGCTCCGCTATCATGGCAATCCCTTGCAAAGTGAAATTGGACCATTGCAATCAGAGGGTTTTCATTGACTGATTTGGGGAGGAAAGAAAGATAGCCACGATTTTTTTCTTAGCTTGTTTAGTCTGGAATACACACTGAAGCCTGTTCCTCATCATAGCAATGTACTCATCTCCAGGGATGGCTGCATAAGAAAAGCATTAGCTGAGAATCAAATCCAGGTATCCCTTTTATAACTCTAATACTGGACTACCAATGTTTTCTGAACACAAAGATCAAGCCTTTGTTTAGAGAATACAATGAGCTATTGACCTGAAATCTGCAAAATGGTTGAGAAGGAAAATGATGTAAACACGAACAGTTCTGTGACAAAGAAAATGATGGAGTTGCTTCTCATATATTTGGAAGTTGTGGGACTTCAAATAGTTTGTCTGTGTCTTCTGCCTTTTTTTCCCCTTCATGTTTGCCATGAATACAACAGCTTCCAAACACAAGTGCAATGATTCAGACATGACGCCTGGAAACTATACTTTTGGCAGTTTCATTTTTGTTTTTAGTCAAGTCTAGGTACTCTCAGGAGTGTATTTAAATCTGTATTTTGCATACAAATGCCCCTGTGTCCTTTGGCACTTTCTGCACCCCCAAGAAGAGTTCCAGGCCTTGAACTAGGTCATTCTGAGTGCCAGAGACCGGGTAGACCAGAGGGAATACAGAAGAGCTCTCTCTACCTGGGCTTCAGGAAGCCACTTTCTGTCTTCCTGGTGTTGAGTTGCCAACAATGCCAGGCGTGATTCCTTAGCTCATAGTTGGGTTTGTACTGTCAAGATTGCATTGCAAACAGAAGGGAGGTCCAGCAGCGGATCCGTCCACCTAGTCCTGCCCCATCACAGCCACCTGCTCTAGTCCATGACATTTTCTTTGGGGCTTCTGGTTTCAGTATCAGCCCTACAGTCTTGCCCTGCCAATTGTTAGTTGTTTGGTCTTTGCTTTGTTTTTAAACTAGTTCTCAGGTGCACCTAAGCCTTCCACTAAAATCTCAGTGCAAAGAAAGATAGATTTGTGAAAACTGGGGATAGCTATAAATTTGCCCTTTTCATGGACTTTTGGGAAATTATTTCCAGTTAAATACAGTAGGGGAAGGTAAGTAAACACATGGGTGAAGATTGTAGCCAAGCATGTATACCAGGAAGACAATAGATTCTTTAAAGTTTCCAATGACTGACATTATGCATCTTCTGTTGGAAACTATACACTTCACAATTTTGAGCCTCCTGTGTTCTGCCTCATATCTTCAATCAAATTATTATATTCCAGAAATATGCATAAGGGAAATGATTCTACACATTTTATGGTGGGCTGTTGCTTATAACAGTAATTGAAGTACCTTTTCCACTTATGAAAGTACTAATTTTATTTGTTTTTATTGCTTTTCTAGATGCAATTATTTATTTAGTATGCTTTGACTTTATTAAATTATGTTTACTATAGGAACATCATAAAAATGTATGAAAACAACACATCAGCCAAGCCAGTTTGGTAACTTATATTGAGAAACCTACTCTTATTTTTCATATCCAAGTATAATGGAATAACTTAAGAATAAACAGATAACCTACACTAGAAAACAATGCAATTTCAAGGTAATGTGATAAAACACCTGGACAATATGATTTCACAAATCTTGGTTCTAAAACTTACATGAGTTGGGTTTTGTGTGCTTACTGAGGACACATGGCATTTCTAAATGGAATCATTATGATGTGAAATGTAATTAAGCTGAGAGGCGGCTGCGAGCAGTTTTTGTGGCTGGTAAGATATGAAATATAAAGAGCTCTGGTCTCAAAATGCAAGCAGAAATTTCTTGGCCCCGTGAATTTCCTTAACGCGCACATTTAGCAAAGGGCAGAGAACTGTTTTTGGAGATCACTTGGCATCTCCTCTGATCTGGCTTTTAGGAGTTCATTATATCTCTTCCCTCTCGCCTGTCTCCTGCTGCCAGCACCTATTTCTAGGTCACTTATAAAACTGTTTTTTAAAAAAGGCTTGTTTGGTCTTGATACTCTTTTTTATGAAGGCTAATGAACATGGAAATGACTGTGTTGTTAGTTGCCTGCTCGTTGGCTCTGACTCTTGGAGCCTCATAATAAAGCAGAATGTTTCCTGATCCTGCATGATCTTTACAATCGCTGCTTGCACTCGTCCCTCGTTGCGGCTACTTCGTATTTTGGACGCCTTTCAATGCACCAGGCTTGTCTCCCAGCACAGTCCATATCTGTAATATTCCATTGTTCATTGGCTGATCTTTCAAAAGTAAATCACCAGGCTTTCTTCCTAGGGTGCTTTAGTGTGAAAGCACTGCTGAAACCTAGTGTCTGAAATCGGCGGCATAGATTCCAGAGTGAGAGCAGCATGCACGCAGCCACTGCAAGGCAAACTGAAAGACAGGTAGTGGGAAAATGATTTATTTATTTTTTATTTATTTATTTTTCTAGGTATCACTGCCCTGGTGGTGGGAGTAGGAGGCCCAGCCTTCGCTCCTGTGAGCTGGAATCGAACCTCCATCCCAGTGGGCCGCAGTCCCGCGCACAACCACTACGCCACCGGGGCTCAGCTGAAAATGATTTATTAGGACAAAAGAAAGCAAGGTCAAAAGGAAACAATTACAAAACCAAAATAGAAACCCAATTAAAATGTCCTAAATCTAAATTCCAGTTTATATTGAGAGCCAATCTGCTTATGAAAGTCATGTGTTGTTATGACTATAAATTAATGGCCAATTTATAGTTTTTTATATTATCAATTAAAATTAATCCATGCCTACTATAAAATTCAAAAAAAAGAAAACAGGAAAAATCTCACTCTTCTTCCTGCTCCTTGCCACGTAGTCTAGTTGGTTTCCCCCAAAAGATCCTCATTTCTCAATTCCTCCTGTCTCTTTCCAAGGGCCTCCAAAAATATTAAACATGTGCATATATTTGTACAAGTGACAGTAAACTGTATTGTGCGCTTATAGTGCAGCCATTCTTGGGAAAGACTATTCTGTCTGTTCTACTGTGTGGATGATCTGTCTTTTATTGATGTCCCTCAAAGTACTTCCAGCTTTTTGCTTAGATCAATGAACACTGCCACAGCAATATCAGCTTGTACTAGCAAGCTCTCTTTTTAAGTTTGGCAACTTGTACATTTATTTTTTCTGAGGTTATGTTTAAAATAAATATTTTCTAGAATGTTATGTATTTTACCCTATATTTCAATTTTTTCCCAAAAAACTGAGCAAAGTAAACCTTTTAAATATTTGTTTCCCTCATTTACATTTATGCCCATTTCTAACATTGCTCCTTTATTTTTTTTCTCCCTTGTGATCAGTTTATTTTATTGGTGCTTTTGTAAGCACCAGCTTTTAGATTTTTTTAAAATAAAATTTTATTTTCATGTTTTATTTATTTATGCAATCTGATTTAATTTCTATTGGTTTTTTTTCTGGTTGCTTTTCTTTAATTTCATCTGGTGTTCCTTTTCTGACATCTTGAATTGAATACTTAATCCACGTAACTTATGGTGTTTAATATGAGTACTTGTTAAAGGAGCTCAGTGGCCCAGTGGACTGAGCCTTGGGCTGCTGTCATTCAGGTCAACCTCAAGGACGGAAGATGAGTGTGCCAACTCGGCAAATGATTTACAGTGATTCACCGTGAGTTCCATTCTCGGTGCACATGGGAGGGCAGGCATTGGAATGGACTTGATGCCTGTGAGTGTCATGTTGTTAGCCGCTATTTTGTTCCTTCCAATTTGACCCCATGTGATAGACCAGAACAGAAGAGCTCTTGTTTTCTAGGCTGTAATCTTTATGAGAGGAGATTGATCTTTCTCTCACAGAGCCAGTGAGTAGATTTGAACCTCCACATTTTTAGTTAGCAGCTGACTATTTAAGCCTTATACCCACCAAGTGTATTTAATATAAACATGCAACATCAATTAATTTTTCTGTGAACATTGCATTAGCAATACTCTTTAGGTTCTGGTAATATTTCCTTTATCATTATTTTCAAAATAGTCCAAAAATTTACTTTTATAGGTTAAATTTTTACATTATATCATTTCTCTTAAAATACTGTAAGTAGTAAAGACTTTTAATTTTCTAGTTTTCATTATTAACTTTAAAAAGTTTTTGTTTTTAGAGTGTATTGGAGAGAGGCATATAGAAGTTTAAAGGCATAAATCTGATTTGAACAGCTAAAACCTTGCCAGTTGGTCGCACCTCTGATATATGCTGGCTCTAATTTGAATTTCAACATATTCTGTCATTGTGTTTTGTTTTTGTTTGTTTGTATATATTAGGATGTTTCTCGGAGGTGGTAAGGCCTCAGAAGTCACCCTCTTGAAATTGTCCCATGTTTTATGTGTTTTGGTGCATAAATCTCGGATTGCTGAACCTATAGGAAAAGAAAGTAGAATAAGGGTTATTCCAGTGGGGGAGGGGTATAAAAGGGAGATGATGTCAAGAAGTATAGAAAGAAAAAAATGTTTGGAAACTGATTGTGGTAACAGTTGTAAATCCTGCTTGACATGATTGAGCTATGGAATGATATGATATTAGCTGCCAATTAATAATAAAGTTTAAAAAACAGAAAATAACAATAACCAACAAAAATGTTTTTATTTAAGTTGTCTATGTCCTTCAAAAGATCTCTAAGAGTGCAGCTGTTGAAGTGTCTGCCTGCTGATAGTTCAGTGGTTTGAATCACGAGTCACTCTAACGTTCATAAAGATGACAGCTTTGGAAATCCTGTGAGGCCATTCTCCTCTATCCTATTAAGTTACAAATGGATCAGAATTAACTCAAAGCAATACTTTTTTTGGTTTATAGCCTTTAAATATTTGGTTTTGTTATGATTTGAGTTCTCAAATGCTGGGGAAATGTTTATTTGATAAGTGGATGAAAATTGGAAAACTCTTTATGGTCAACTATAATATTGTTGTGTTTTGTTTTGTAGCCAAAGATTGCTGAGGAAAGCCTGACCTATGCGGAGCTGGAACTGATTAAACCCCACAAGAAAGCCAAAGGTGTTCCAACCAGCACAGTCTATGCCCAGATCCTCTTCGAAGAGAATAAGCTGTAACATCACATCTTCTTCATTGGTCCTATTTAATATACCTGCCACCCCAGCTATTTATGATACCTTGGAAACAAAGCTATTATTTTTGTATTTTTACATGTGTCTTCTGTGTGGGGAGAACCCTTTACAGTTCAATTCCAAAGGCATTGAAGAAGGAAAATGTTCCCCACTGAAGATTAGGGACCATGGACTTTGAGAGAATCTCCCAAAAGAAGAATTTTCCGGACCTATGCTCCAAGGAGTGAAAATTCTGATTCTGAGAGTGTCTGCTGAGATTCTCTCCTGAGCCAAACTCCACTATGTATCTTCTTCCCATGGGGTTTAAAAAAAAGACTTTGTAATTTCTATTTTAATCTTCTCTTTTTTGTGATATTAAGTACATAATATTCAGTTAGAGGGAATGGGCCAAAAGTGTAGGATGGCAGTTAGGAAGCAATTGTTTTTCAAAGGCTGGGATTACCTTGGTCAGATACCAGAAGCAAAGCAAAACCACTGATGGCAAACAGTCACTGGAAAGAGCATCTTTCAACAGATGTACTTATGCTGGTGATAGTATGGGGAAATTCTGAGGTTACAGATGATACTGAACTCTCGCTCTCAATTCTGCTTCCTGATCTATGGTCACTCAAGGCCATAGCACAAGCTGAATACTGTCCCTTTGGCAAGAGAACTGATATAGCTACTGCCATCACATCATTTCTGACTCATGGTAATTTTCAAGGTTTTCTTAACTACAGGCTTTATAGGCCCAGATTGCCAGGCCTTTCTTCCATGAAATCACAGACTAGGTTTAAAGTGCCTACTTTTAATATAGTGTCTGATCACAAACTGCATCTGTTATCAAGGGTTCCTTTTACTGGTATAAATATTTACATTCTAGAAGAACTTTATACTCATTTCTTTCTCACAGGAACATCAAAATTTACCACCAAATTGCCAGTGTACTTTCTCAGGTTTGTTAAGCTCTAATTGTATCTTATTCATTTGAGAGCAAAGTACTATACTAATTTCCCTCAATGTATAATTCCCTCACTGTACAATAATAGTAGGTTGTACAAGCCAAACTGGAAAACTATACCCTTAGGACCCTTCTGTTGTAAAGTGCCTTGCTAAATTTGTGAATTTGAATGAGTTATAAGAGGTGAGGATTAAGGAGTCAGAGTATATAAACACTTCATGTGGAAGACACGGTGTACTTGTAAAAAACACAATAATCTTGGACTGTGTTACTGTGGATATTTGTTATGAGGGAATGTTCTCTGGGATGTACTGGCAACTACAGAAATTGCTAAAGACACTAATGACAAGATCTAATAAGTTGTGAGAGAGAGACCATCAAGACCATCAATTATAAAGATAGTAAAAAGACAGCAAAGAAAGAAAAGATCAAAATAAATGTCAGAAGGGACTCTGAAACTTGCACTTAAGCATAGAGTAAATAAAGGAAATGGAAGAAAGGATGAAGTCAATGACTGAACAGAAAATTTCAAATGGCAGCTCTATAAGAAAAAGTCAAATATTATAGCAGAATACACAAGGACCTAGAATCTAAAAAACAAAGGGAAGCACATACTTAACAAACTGAAAGAACTCATGAAAGTTAAAGCCTCAAGTTGCAATCTTGAAAGATTCTGTAGGCAAAATATTGAATGCTGTTAGAAGAATGAAGAGAAGATTGAAAGAATACAGACAGTAATGGTACCAAAAAGAACTAATCAACTGTCCACCATTTCAGGGAATAGCATATGAGCAAGATCCAGTGGTACTGAAGGAAGAAACTCAAACTGCACCCATTTTTTTTACAAAGCTCCAGGAATTGATGGAATACCTATTGTAATGTTCTAGCAAGCAGAAGCACTGCATGCACTCACTTGTCCATGTCAAGAAATTTGGAATACTGTTACTTGGCCAACTGACTGGAAGAAATCCATATTTTTCCCATTCAAAAGAGAGATGATCCAACAGGATGCTCAAACTATAGAACAATGTCACTGATATCACATGAAAGAAAATTTTTTCTGCAGATCATCCAGCAACAATTTCAGCAGTAAATTGCCAGGGAAATGTCTGACATTCCAGGCTGCATACAGAAAAGGACACAGAGTGGGAATTTACTTGTAGTTCATTGACTATGTAAAGGCGTGTGTGAACCACAATAAATTGTGGATAACCTTGCGAAGCACAGAAATTCTAAGACACTTCATTGTGTTCATTTAGAACTTGTCTGTGGATCAAGAGGCAGGTGTGCAAACAGAACTTGGAAATACTACATGATTTAAAATTAGGAAAAGTGTGTGTGCATCAGGGCTGTATCCTTTAACCATACTGTTCAATCTATGCTGACCAAATCATTAGAGAAACTGAATTTTGTGAAGAAGAGAGCAACATCAGGATTGGAGGAAAGCTTATAACAACCTGAGATATGCAGATGTCACAATCTTGTTTGCTAACGGTGAGGAGGAACTAAAGCACTTGATGATGAAGATCAAAGAGTGTAGCCTTCAGGATGGGTAACTACTCATTATAAGGAAGACCAACTGGACCAATAGATAGCATCATGATTAATAGAGAAAAGTTCAAAGTTGTCCAGGATTTTGTCTCACTTGGATTCACCATCAGTGCTCATGGAAGCAGTAAGCAAGAGCTCAAACGACATCTTCCCTCAGGTACAGCTATTGAACAAGACCTGTCTCCAGTACTGAAGAGCAAAGATGTTACTTTGAGCACTAAGGTGCATCTGGCCTAAGCCATGACATTCTCCATTGCCTCATATGCATGTAAATTTGGATACTGAATAAGGAAGACCATACAAAATAGATACATATAAATTATTGTTCTGGAGAGGAATATTGAATGAATCATGGACTACTAAACGGACAACGCTATCTGTCTTGGAAGAAGTAAAGCAAGAGTGCTCCTTAAAGCCAAGGATGGCAACACTTTGTCTTATGTATATGGGATCAATTGTGAAGAGAATCCAGTCCCTGGAGAAGGATATCATGTTTTGTAAAATTGAGGGGCAATGAAAAGGAGAAAGGTCCCTGATGAGATGGATTGATGCAGTGGCTGTATCAATGGGTTCAGGTATAGGAACTGTTGTGTGGATGACACAGGACATGTGGCATTTCATTCTGTTGTGTTATGGGTCACTATGGGTCAGAGCCAAGGCAATGGCATCAAACATCACCAGAATTGTCTCCTAATAGCCCAAGACTCTGTGTTTGTGTAAAAGTGACCGAGCAGCAAATGAGGTACATGGGATAATGGGTAAAAAGGGATGAGAATTATTTCAACATGCTTGAGTGTACAAATTGCTACACAGATCTAGATTATATTGACATTCACACTAACGCAGGCTGCAATTTTGAAGTGAAATGTTTTCTATTGTTTGTCTTTCTTTACAATAGCTGTAAAATGTAAATGTTTTTCTAGCTAATTCAACCTTACAGGAACTTTCCTAAAACCCTCGAAATTGGCTTGCAAGCACATAACTTAACTCAGTTATGTTATATTAAGTTAAGCACTTAACTCACATAACTTACTCAGAAGGGTTCAAACTGTGAGCATTCAAATTGTGTTGATGAAGAATATTAAATATATCAGGAGCTTGAAAAAAGTCTTGGAGGAAGAAGAGCTGGAGTGTGCGTTAGAAGTGGGGATTGCTTATTTGGATACATAATCAGGCAGGACCAATCACTGGAAAGGGATATCATGTTTGGTTACATGGAAAATCAGAAAAAAAATAGAGGCTTTCAGTGAGATGGTTTGGCCCTGCCTAGGGTAAACTCAAATATGCCAATGATTATGAGGACGGTGTAGACATCAACAAGGTTTCATTCTGTTAGATTTAGGTCACTGTGGGGCTAACCAGCAGCCCTGATGGCTTAGTGGTTAAGCGACAGGCTGAGATCCACCTGGTTGGCTGTTCAAAACCACAAGCAGCTCCAAGGGGTGAATCCACCCTGTTTGTAACTCACAGCGGGTAGTTATGAGCCACAATCCACTCAATGGCAGTAAGGTTTTTTTTTTTTTTTAATTTTTGAGTGGGTCAAAGCGGACTAAAGGGTAACTAGCAACATTGATTTTTCCAGAAGCAAAAATGATCTGCCTTTGCAAAAAGGATATACACATTTCCTGGTCTGAATTTTCATTTCTTTCCTTCACTGAATTTCAGATTTCAGAAAGAGTAAATAATCCATGTGATTTTATGGAAGAAAGACTGTTTGGAAGAACTGACTAGAACCCCCCCGGAGCATGTGTTTGAGAAGGAAAAATATAAGCTTAGCACATCATTCTTGTCATCTTCCCCAAATCCAAGTACACAGCCATAGGGTCGATACTGGCCCACGGCAACCCTACAGGACAGGGGAGAACAGCTCCTGGGAGTTTCTGAGTCTATAACTCTGGTGAAGGAAGCCCGTCTTTCTCCCACAGCGTGGGCGGTGGTTTCAAACCGCTGAGCAATGCAGCCTAGTGCTCACGGATTGCAGCCCAATGCTTAACCACTATGCCATCAGGGCTTGTGTCATCTTACTTCTTTTAAAATTTTATTTTCATGACAATTTTCCAGTACATGATCTTAATTAGTCTTTCAAGGATGGGCAATCTGTATTTTCCTTAACTTTCACAGAAGAGCATTATGGGTTGGTGAGAGCAGGTAGCAATAGTTAGGCAAGAGAGAGGGCAAGTGATTGAAGTTGACATAGAAAGAGGAACAGAATAGGACGCAATATTTTCCTCTCCCTCCGGACCTCTGAAGAACTAACATGAACTTAAATAACCTCTCTCCACTCACATCTCCTCAAAGTCTGTTGAAGCTTGGAGCTACCAATATGAAAGTCAATTCGCTTTTCGAAAAGAAATGCTTCTAAGGATGAGTAGCCATCTGAATGTAGCAAGGCGATTGTAGTTTCAGTTCAGCCTCTTTCTCCCAAACTTTGACCTAAATGCTCATCAAATTGTATGAGTGAAGACATTGTATTCTTTTGGTATAAAAGAAACCAAAGATAATTACCCAATCCTAAAAATACTTTCCACTGCCATTATGGAAGTTACTGGCAACATTTAAGCAAAACTTGGCATGACTATTATGTCCACAAACCAACCAACCTCATCTCAGAAATGAAGACACTGGATCATTTACACTTGGTGGTGCGTTAGGGTGATGAATCTTGAGATCATTGCCATAAGCGTAAAGAGTGGGTCAATTCATTGTGATCAAGTACCCCAGTAACCTTGCACTGTCATTTAAGGGAGATATATATTGGGTGATTGTTTAAATGACATATGACTTTGCATATAAACAAGGAATATTTCTTCAGTTTGTTTCTATGATAAGACATACCTGAGTATTTTCCAGATGGATAATTTCATACACATTGAAGTCATATTAAAGCAAATATGAATATATTGCTTAAGATATACTGGCTTCTTGAGTCATGGGGTAGAAAAATCCAGATTAGAAATGAATTTGGACCGTGACCACAAGTGACATGGAATTATCACAAGAAACAAAGTGGGATATAAAAGAATAATTCATTTGAAAGAAAACATTTTTCCCAGTCAGAGGTATAAGCCCTGAACCAAAGCAACTATGGTCAGAGGAGAATGCTTTAGGATCACAACGTCACTAAACTACTTGATTTTGTTAAATCACATGGCAAATGAAAACAAGCCCAGTCTGTCATTTGCTGGCAGTAAAAGGGACTTGAATCTTCCATTTTTTCTAGCTTGACATGGATAGGCCCAAGCATTCACTCCCAATCAAAGCATTAAATCAAGAGATAATTTTATGAACTCTTCATGACCTTGTCCACTATGCAGCCCTTGCCCCCGCTACGCACCATTATTTTTCACTGGGTTACAGACAGCACACAGGCCTGAGACCACACATAGCATGCTGCAGGAGAATCAGCATGCTTCCCATAGATAGCTGTTCTGGGATGTTGTTTATCAGTTCCGTCTCCAGTGTTTTTCCTCTCAAGAATGAGGTAGACCTTGAGGAAGAAGCAGGACAGAGAATATCTCAGGAGCACAGAATAAAAGTACCCAACGTTGCTGCCCTGCTGTATGGACTCAGAGTAACTGAGTGTACCCGCTCTTGGCATCAAAATGCTCATCAGTAAAGAGCCCATCAAACCTCCAGGACTGTAATCTCACAAAAAGAGGAAAACTTTGAGTTCGTGGTAGAGACACCAGTAAAGGTGACACCAGTAAGAGGGGTTGGATGTGCACAGCTGTACACAGTACAGCCTGTGTAGGCCTAGGAGCCTTGTTAGCAGCCTGTCTGATTGAGGGAGCCTTCTTGGATTGGTTGAGAAATTTAGTCAAGTTTCCACATAGATTTTGCCTTTCTAGTACGTTTGATGCAGGAGACATTGGTCAGAGAATGACCCAATTCTGTGTCATTTGAAGTCCATTATACAGCAATGCAGCCTTATTATGATTAATATAAGCCTTTGATACTCATCTGTCATACATGAGACAGAACGCTATAGAATTGGTGAACAAAGATTGACTTATTTGGAAATAAGGTTCTTCATTCAGCAAAGACATATTGAGTTTGTTTCTATGGGACACCTGCATATATAATAACATACAGTACACCCAAACTTTATTAATCACGTGAAGTCTTGATAAACTATAATTGAGATTCACTAGGTCTGGAATGGGATCTGAGATGATGTGTTTCTATCAAACTTCTAAGGGATCACTGGTGTCACAGTGGTTAAGCATCTGGCTTCTAATTGAAAAGTTCAAACACACTCAGCATCTCCACAGGAAAAAAGATGTATGCTTCCATAAAGATTATAGCAGTCTTCGGTTGGATTCTATAGAGAAGTAAAACCAAAGATACGTAAATATCTCTATACAGAGATAGCACAGGGAGTGAGAAATTTATATCAACAATATAGCTCAACAAATTTTAGAAACAGGTAATCCAAGTCTAGAAAGGTTCCAAGATCACAGGTCAGATGTTAGGCTAGGGGTTTCTCCTGACTTAATGTAGTTTCAGGGGCTGATGAATTCAAGATGACAGGAAAGTTTCAGGTTGATGATTGCAAAAGTGGATAAATTCATGGTCAGTAGGTGAATCTTGTGGTTGCAGAAGCAATGGAGTTCGAGGTTGACAAATAAGATTACAGACCCCTGCAATTTCCAAGATCATAGGCAACCAGTTAGGCCACTGGCCCAAGTTCAAAGAACTGGAGGCTAATGAGTCAGATACAGGGTTCAGACTCACCCACTATTAAGTAAGCTTTTGCAGTGCCCACTTATATGGAAAGCAGTGCACACATCTGTGAAACCTTCTTCTCAGTTAATTGCATCAGGGCTATATTCTAAGTAAATCTATTTTATCTTCCCTAATCTTATTTTAACTAATTTACTGCTCAAAGGAAATTTCTTTTATCGAGGTGATTACCTTGTTTTAGGTCAATGGTTCTCAATCTTCCTAATGCCGTGACCCTTTCATACAGTTCCTCATGTTGTGGTGACCGCCTAACTGTAAAATTATTTTCAGGACTGAGCCCGGTGGCGTAGTGGTTGAATGCGGGACTGCAGTCCACTGGCTTGGCGGTTCAAATCCAGTGGCGGCTCTCCAAGAGCAAGGCTGGGTAGCTCGCACGAATACCAGAGAGAAGTGATACCCCCCAAAATTATTTTCGTTGGTACTTCATAACTGTAATTTTACTACTGTCATGAATTAGGCAACCCCTATGATAGGGTCACTTGACCCCCAAAGCGGTTACACCCACAGCTTAAGAACTGCTACACCAGAGCAGGGGTCCTCAAACTTTTTAAACGGGGGGTCATTTCACGGTCCCTCAGACTGTTAGAAGGTCGGATTATAGTACACACACACACACACACACAAATTCACTGCAGGCCCAGGATGAGCTACCTGCTAAAGAGAACAGGCAGCAGCAGCAAAAACACCTGGCAGGCCCGATAAGTGTCCTGGGCAGGCCGCATGTGACCCACAGGCAGTAGTTTGAGGACCCCTGCACTAGAGGGTATCCATTTGATCATGTGATATATGTGACCTATGGGCGTCACCTCAGACTTCACGTCTTAAATATTTCCATTGGCCAGGCAGCCCTGCTTAAGCCCACAAGGGCGCCGGCTCCTTGTAGTCTGCTTTATGTGATAGAGAGCCCGGCTGGCCATTGGATAACACACTCTGACAAGTCCAGTTCAGTGAGGTTCTTTCCTGTAGGGGCTGAGCAATCTTAAGGCCCTATGGTCTGATGGAGACATCCCTGTGGATCTCTCTGCCCACATTGCTTCTGTGTCCTAGGCTCTGAGGAATGCATACACACACGAATTCCTCATTTCTCTTCAGAGCAACCGTATTCCCATTGTGATTTGTCCAATGCTTCACACGCACAGCTAGTCACCGACAAAGCCAGGATGCAAACTCTGGTCTCTGGCAAGAGAGAGTATACTGCCTATGTCCTATTCCCAATTGATGGAGGGTTTTTCCAGCCTGAGCCTAAGTAAACAGACAACGTTACTGCCAAGCTCTTCTCAATTGCTGCATGATTTGGGCAACACTTTAAAAAACGCTGTGCCCAAATTCCCCCAGAGGAGCTTGCTATCAGTTGCCAAATCCGAGCACCTTTCTTGGTCAATTCACAAAGAACATACACTCTCACCCAAAGGTCTCTTCAAGAGCCTGCAAATACCATTGAAGGAGAAAGCGCAGATCATGAGTCTAATGGAAAGAGGAGTCTGCAGGTAGGCCAGAAGCATCTCGCTCAAGCCTGCACAGGATTTCGTGTCACTTACGGGTTTCTGCTGGTTTGCTCATTAGTCATTTTTGCAGCAAGTCAATGCATGACTTTGTGTGAAGAAATAAATCTGACCCTCTTGTCATGGTGGGGACAGGTGTTTGTACCCAAATTGCAGAACTCTGTAAAGGACTTTTCCTTCAATCTTTGTGAAGTACACCCCTTCTGAACTCAGTCAGACCTGCACCTCTGTTTTCTTCCCCTGCTTCCTACAACATGGGACGTGCCTCAGTGAAAGGGGCTGGGCTGGGGGTGGGGGATCCTTTTGGGTCTCTAATCTCACTCTCTGCCAGACACGAGCTATTGGAGAGCAGCATCACATTAATTGGTCTCCAAGCCCAGTATCTCGTGTAAAGGCTGGCAGAGTAGGGGCTCAGGCATGGGCAGTGAATGAGTACCTGAGTAGATGACACTACTGGTCCATCCAGGATGTCGTGGGCACGTGATTACTGTGTCTTGCCAGGGAGTTAGGACAGTCACAAACAGGCAGCATTGCCTACCCACCTAGAGAAGAGTCGTGCCTCTCCTTGCCACTTGAGTCCAACTCTTACACCTATGTGTATAGCCTTTTAAGTTTCGCCCACTTACAGACATTTTATGTTGTTCTGATAGGAAGGAATTTTTTGCATCCTAAATTTTCACTTAGACTCATATTATTTTTTCATTCTCCTCTGTACTATAGGATTTCACTTAAAAAAATCCACAGGACATTTCAACTAATAGGTGCATCAATATCTGTTCTCTTATTAGGAGCCCTGGGAGCACAGTGCATTGCACATTGGTTTGCTAGTTGCATGGTGACCAGCTCAAAACCACCAGCTACTCCTCAGAATACAGAGGAGGCTTTGTGCCCCCACAAAGATCTACAGCCCCAGAAAACGGCAAGGGCAGCACCCTCCCCCCACTCCCACCCCCCACACATGCCCCAGGCCCCATCCCCCTCCCTGTGCTCTCAGGTCGCTGTGAGTCAGAATGGGCCCAGTGGCAGTTCGTTTTCTTACTTGTTGATATAGGGCATCAAGATCGTTTCCATTGTTAATAGAACATTTGCTTTGTTTTCGATTCACCTCACTGTGTTCTCTCTCTCTCTCTCTCTCTCTCTCCTTTTGAAGTCACTGGGTCAGAGAGCATGAATGTTTTTCTGATTCTTGCTAAATTGTGCTTGCACCTTGCTCCAAGGGTGCTAGTATGCACTGTGCCCAGTCCTGCTTCGATTTCCCCTTTCCTGGGTACTTTTCTTTACCTAGTTATTTGGTGGGCACGAGTCCTGAGACCCTTGGACCTAAGAAGCGGTCTGCGGAGATTGGGTAAAAGGGCCTGCACTCCACCACTGAGTATAAATGTATCTCCAAACCTGTAGGAGGGACCACGGCCCACAGAAAGCCCTTGGTGAAGTATCTGCAAAAGGGGTCTGTGGAACCAGACCTGGGAGAAAGCTGTGTGCATTTCAGCAGGAAGCCCCCATCTAGATCAGAGAAGCCAGACCCTCGCTCCAGTAACAACCACCCTGGAAAAAGGTGGCGAGCTCAAAACCTCACCAGTCTATGTTGACTTAAACTGGCCATGGGGACTGCTAAAGAGTCACTTCTAACAATCCGTGTCGTGGACGTCGGCTGACAAGGCAGCAGAGCCGCAGCTGGTATAGCCAGCCTTCCTTGGCCAGACACCACGATGGCCGCCTTTCTACAGGAGGCTCTGAACGCAGCATCGCAGATTGTACTTTCTGAGGAGAAGACAGCTCGTCGGGGCAGGGTGGAGAAGTGTAAGAATAGCTGAGGTCTGGGAGCTTTTAGCCTAGAAAGGAAGCATAATGCCAAGGATCTTGCTGCTCTTGAGAGGCAGACACTTTTAGGGGTAATTTTCAGTTTAACGAAAGAACTCTCCATAACTACGGAAACGCTGGAGCCCCAGGGATGTTGTGGGCTACACAGCATCAGGCTGCTAGCTGCAAGGTCAGCACTTCTACTCCTTTAGCCATGCAGAGGAGTGCACATGAAGCTTCCTGATCCCAGAAAGATTTGTAGCCGCAGAAACCTTAGGAAGCCCTGTCCTGTCAAGTAAGGTCGGTGTGAGTCAATTTTGACTCCACGGCAATTGCATTTTTAGTGAAAAGTTTAATGAAGGATTGAGCAGATAAGGAAGTGCTCTGGATGTAAGGCAGCAGGCTGGCCACCTAGGGGTGCCAGGGAGTCAGAAGCTACACATTCTGCTGACAGCACTTTCCTCCACACCAGGAGATGGACTCTGTGCTCCGCTCAGCCTCCACCCAGACCAGGAGAGACGCTGACTCTACGGCTGCTCCAGGTCCATGTATCTCTTTGGGTTCCGGTGACCATGAAACAAAATACTCCCCAGAAAGCCCAACTTCCCTCTTGAGTGTCTTGTTGTTCAGAGGCCAGCCCATATCACTGGCTTGTACCCCACGCCCCTCCCACACTCACCCGGTGACCAAGAGGCTGCCTTGATCCATTATTAGGTCATGGTGTGGCAGTTGCCAAGCACTGGGAAGCCTGGCCTAGCCAAGTTGACACAAAACATGATCCTCAAAACCCACCCTTTAAAAAAATAAAAACACCCTTTGTCAACTTGACATCTCTTTCTACAATACCGAAACAAAACCAAAGAAGCCTCATTGCCATTGAGTCGACTCCAACTCATAGTGACTTTAAGGGCCACGTCGAAGTGCCTCCTGGGAACGTCTGAGATTGTCACTCCTCACAAAGATAAAGGCCTCGTTTCTCTCTTATGGAGCAGCTGGTGATTTCAAGCTGCTGACTTTGCAATTAGTTCAACACATAACTCACTACACCACCAAGGGTCCTTTAAACCAAGCATAATCACTAACTAAATGAGTATTATAAATTCACATCTGTACCTGACACATTGTAGCACACATAAAATCAGAATGGCACTAGCCCCATTTACATCATATATGTGATATGTGTATATATATATATATTATCCTATGCTTTATAAGTGAACAAAACAAAAATATTTGATGCATACATGCAAGGAGGAAACATTCATAGCAATTGCAATCACTCCTGATTTCTGCAACTGATTACTTGGTATATAGACATACTGTCTTCCAACACGGACTCTATTTTCCTTTTCCCCTCAGCAAGGACCTCAGCTGGTCATAGTTCCTGGCCTGGTAGGGTGACCAAATCTTCTCGGGTCTATGCCATTAGTGTTGTTGCTGACAGGTGCCATTGACTTGATTCTGACTCATAGCAAACCTAAGGACAGAAGGAAATAGGGTACAGTCCTACCCCATGCTCACAAGTATTCTTATCTTTGAGCCCATTGTTGCCACCACCTAGTCAATACATCTCCCTCTTTTTCACTGTCCCAAGCATGATGTCCTTCTCTAGGGACTGGCCATTAGTAGTCATGTAATACTTTGGGTGCTCTAGTTTATCATATATTAATCACCAAACAGGGTACTAAAAAGAAGTGAACTGGGGAGTTTCCTGGATTTCAGACATATTCTTTACCCCCACTATATAATATCAATCTAATGTCCTCTTGGCTATCAGAATGAACTATAGCACTCAACACAATAATTCCTTTCTTGTCTACTAATCCAGAGGCAAGAGGAACCCAAATGGGTCAGAAGGCATTATTAACTTCCAATTAAATTGAATCCTTGCTAATCGTCCCAGCTGAAACTAGTCTTCCTTTTTGAAGTAAGACCTGTAGATCTAGAAAGCATAGGGCTATAGTGATAGAAATTCAGAAATTTACAGGTGGGACACTAGAAGTAATAATGAGTGATTCCCACTCCCACCAGAGGACAGTGATGTAAAAAAAAAATGAGTGGTATGACTCCCATTTCCACATGTTAATTCCTGGGCCCATGAATCTTGGCTATTGGAGAAACATTATCATATATTGGACCCTGGTTTAGCGCATATACCACCAGCTAAAAAATTTTCTTCTGACCATACAAGCTATTGCTTTTTAGCTGATGCTGTAATTATATCTTTGGAAGGGCATTCCGTCCTTCTACCAAACCTACTGCTTCAGGATGATAGAGAACCTGGCAAGATCAGTGCATTCCATGAGCACAGGCCCATTGCCCCACTTCATGTTATGTGAAGTGACTTTCATGATTCTAGATTATATTGTGTGGTATACCAGCTTGTAGAGAAGCCATTTTGTAAATCCATGGATGATAGTTTTGACATAAGTATTGTGTTCAGAAGAGTCAGATCCATATCCAGGGTAAATGGTGACTCCAGTAAGAACAAAATTCTGCCCTTTCCATCATGGAAAGTGGTCTGATGTAAACAACCTGTTGCCAGATTGATATGATTCTAAACCAAATATAGTACATTTAAATAAACAAATAAATAAGCTCAAAAGAGCATGTGATGTTGCTTGTCTTCAAACCACATTTTGATTAAAAATGATTTGCTTTCAAGTTGGCATTCATAGTGTTCCCATTTGTGTTAGTCCAGGTAGACTAGAGAAACAAATTCATAGACACACATATGGATATAAGGGTAAGGTTCATATACAAGAGGAATGGAACATTGAGAAAGCAGTCCAAAGTCATAAGTCCGATATTAACCCATATGCTCAATACCAGTCTATAAAGCCTCCTTCCGACTCACGAAGTCACAGGTCAGTGGGTGCAGAGTCCTGGTGCTGGCAGGGGTACCCCCATGACTCCTCGCTTCCAGGACTCAGGGTCCATCAACAGCATCCTGTGGTGATAGAAGCAACTCAGCGCTGGCAGGGGTCTCCACATGGCTTCGCTTCAGAGGTCTGGTTCCATCAGGGTAAGGCTGTGTGGCTTCTCTTCCAGCTCTTCCAGTTCCTGGGATGCTGCCATCTTGTCTTGTCCATAGTTCATCGTCCTGGAGACTGACTCCCAACAACTGGGGAGATGGTCTCTCATCTCCTCGAGGGAAATATCCAGAGATTTCCAGAAGTCTCAGGAGAAATCCATGCCTTACTGGCTACTCAATGGCTATCATCATAGTAACAGTCTAGACGCCACTCCTACATCTCAATCATGAAATTGACATCTCACATACATGACCACCAAACCATTTGTGTCCCAAATGAATTGTGCTTCATAGTTACTATGAATTTAAGACTTCTCAAAATATGTGTCAACTTATCTAAGCAATGATAATATAAGGGTAAGTAGAAAGGTATCGCTACTGAATTCCAGTTCATACATGCACAGGTGTCTTCTATCAATGCTACAGAGGCAAGTTCTCTTAATGTTTTGTTTTTTTTATGACGACCTCAAAATAATCAAAATTAAGTAAAATCAAAACATGTGTTTTGAGGAGATCTACTGGTCCAGTTAAGTTCAGTACAGAAAAGTCATCTCAGAAAGTTATGGAAATCATTTTGGGGAACTCAAAAGGGGTAATTTTGATAGTTGTTCTTGAAGGATACAAGAAAATCACAATGGCTGTTAGCAAGAAGTTTATTTGTTTTCCTTTTTGAAAAGCTATTTTGAGTTGGGTGAAAGTTTACAGAGCATACCATCAGTTTTACATTCACCAATTCATACACCTTTTGTCACTTCTCCTTTATTGCAATTCATTCATGGTACCATCACAATCCCTCTTCCACTCTGTGCTTCCCGTTTCCGTTCCTTCTGCTTTTCTAACCCTTCTGAAATTTGCCCTTCAGTAAATGGCACCCTTTTATCATAAATCATTGATTGTTCTACGTTTTGTGTACCTTATTAGTGCTAATGTTTCCCTAGAAGGTTTGTCTATTGTTTACCTGAAATTTGAACCATGGAAAGAAATTTGTTTCCAGACTTGATGATTACATGCCACAGTCTCAGTGATTACTCCAGTCTCTACCTGATCAGTAAGGCTGTTCTTTTTCCCCTTAATCTCCCTGCTCCCCCCTTATGAATCCTTGATAATCTATAAATTATTATTACTTTGTCATATCTTACACTCTCTAATGTTTCCCCTCACCCACTTCCCCATTGTCCATACTCCAGGAAAGAGGTTATACGTAGATCCTTATAATCGGTTCCCCCTTTCTACCCCAGCTGCCCTCCACCCTCCCAATATCATCACTCTCACCATTGGTCCTGAAGGGATCATCTGTCCTGGTTTCCCTGTTTCCAGTTCCTATCTGTGTCAGTGTACATCCTCTGGTCTAGCCAGATTTGTAAGTTTGAGTTGGGATCATGATAGTGGGGGGGGGGGAGGAAGCATTGAAGAACTAGACAAAAGTTGTATGCATCATCATTGTTACACTGCACCCCAACTAGTTCATCTCCTCCCTGTGACCCCGCTGTAAGGGGAAGTCTGTTACCTACAGATGGGCTTTGGGTCCCCAACATGTACTACCCCTCATTTACAATAATAAAATTTTAGTTCTTTGATGCCTGATACCTGATCCCTTTGACACCTCGTGGTCACACAGGCTGGTGTGCTTCTTCAATGTGGGATTTGTTGCTTCTGGGCTAAATGACTTTTTGTATACCTTTAAGCCTTTAAGATCCCAGATGCTATAGCTTTTGATAACCAAGAACCATCAACTTTTCTTCACCACATTTGCTTATGTGCACATTTGTCTTCAGCGATCAAGTCAGGAAGATGAGCATCGTGGAATGCCAATTTAATAGGAAAAGGTGTTCTTGGATTGAAGAAGTACTTGAGTGGAGGGCTAATGTCTATCTGTTGCCTTAATACTGAACCTATAATGTCTATCTACTGCTTTAATACTGAACCTATAAATATATGCATGTAGGTCTATTTCATCATCAAAATACATAAATATATCTACCTATGTACATGCCTGTATTTAGACCCCTAAAAATGCCCTTTGCCTCTTACTTTTCCCTATTTCCTTTTGCATGCCTCTTGTCCCACTATGATGCTTGGTCTTCATTTGGCTTTCAGTGATTTCTCTCAGTTACCCTACCCTTGATAAATCTCTGCCAGGCCTCTCACACCCTCCTTACCACTGATTTAGGATCACTTGTTCCCCTGTCCCTGAGTTGGTTGACATTACCTTCTTTTCTCCACCCACCCTCCCATATTGCCCCAGAACCATAGCGCCATCATTTTCTCCTCCAGACTGATAACCCATCCTATCTTATCTAGATAGACCTGCAGAGATAATAATATGCACACAGAAACATGACACAGCAAGATGAAGAGACAAAAGAAAACAAGAAAAGCCCATTGTCCAGGGGGGAAAAAAACAATAATAATAAAGAAAAAACCTGTCAATAGTTCAAGGTCTGTTTGTTGACCTCAAGTCCCATAGAGTTCCATGCCCTGGCCCCAAAGCCTATCCTTGGCACTCCCTCAGGATTTCCATGCTCTGCTCCCCTCGCCACTCTTTTGCAGCTCCTGAGTGTGTTCCTCTGTGTGGTAGAGTCAGACCAGGCGCAATCCCAACACTGTGTCTCCAGTGCTGCCCACCATAGGGACATGGGTTAACATGTGTCTCCTAGTGGGGCTGGCCATCTGGTCCTCTCTGTGCATTGGCTATTCTGAGTGGGGATCTCTTCCTCCCTCTTCATTTGCTCCCATGTACTTTGGTCAGACATGTTCCTCTCCCCCAGCTTCAGTGCCGTCCTCTGAAGTAAATTTTTCTAGGGGGAGGGGTGGCTGCCATATGGTTGGGATTGGGGCCGGGCTCTCAGACCCTTACACTGGCTCCAACCTCCATGCCATCACACTGCATTCACATTCCGGAACACCAGGTGTAAGCCTGCTCCTTCTTTCCCTGTGTAGATATCAACAACATCCTCCCTTTGGGAGAGTTAGTGGGCTGTTCCCCCCACTATACATGCTATCTCCACCCCCTTTTTTTTTAATTAGCTACCATAGGTAGCGCTGGATTTGTTCTGGCCCCTGCCATTTTACCTGGACCTCACCCCAGAAATTTTTATATACAGTAGCATTTTTCCTATGCTCCTTTTGCTATTTTTTAAGCTTACTGTGACTCATGTTGTCCTTGCCCTTTTGCACTTGGCTTACTTCATTTAGCATGATTTCTTCCAGTTCCCTCCATGCGGTACCATGCTTCATGCATTCATCACTGCTTTTCAGTGGTGTGTAGTATTCCCTTGTATGTATGTACCAGTTTTTTTAATCCATTAGCCGGTTGATGGAAATTTGGGTTGTCTCCAATGCCTTGTGATTGTAAACTGTGCTGCAGTGAACACTGTCGCACAGATGTCTGGCTGTGGTTTGTTTCTTGCCTTTTCTATGTTCAGTAGGAGGATTGCTGTCATAGGGTAACTCAATTTCCATCTGTTTTAGAAATCCCCAAATCGATTTCCATAGAGGCTCTATATACCTACAGGTCCACCAGCAGTGGGTGAGAGTTGCTGTCTCACCTCAGCCCCTCCAACATTTGTTGCTTCCTGATTTTTTGAATTAGGCTATCTTTGAGGGTGTTAGGTGGTATGTCATAGTTGTATCAATTTGCATTTCTCTTATGGCTAATGATCAGGAACATATTCTCATGTGTTTATTGACCATTCAGATTTCTGACCCTGTGAAACTTCTGTTCAGGTCCTTTGCCCACCTCCTTATTGGGCAGTTAGTTCCTTTCTTATTGTCAGCTTGCAAAGTATTGTAGATTTTAGCAATAAGACCTTTTGTCTGATGTGTCATTGCTTAGAATGTTTTCCCTCTGGACCTTCTTGGTGAATTCTTTCAATGTACACAGATGTTTTATCTTCAGTATATCCCACTTGTCGATTTGTGACTACTGTCTATTTATACCCTTTCCTATTTCTGGTAGCCTATGTATTCCCTGTGCCAAGGTTCTCAAGTTTGCCCCAATTCCCTCACGAGTGGCTCTAATTGTCTGTGGCTTTACCTTAAGGTCTGTGATCCACCGGGACTTCATTCTTATGCCTGAAACTGGGTAAGGGTCTTGCCTCATTTTTCTGTAGCTAGATATCCATTTTTTCCAGCACTACTTATGGAAGAGGTCATCTGCTTTCCATTTGATATTTTTGGACCCTTATCAAATATCAGTTCTTTCATTTCTGGGTCTTTAGTTCTTTCCCATTGGTTTGAATATGTATTGTTATACCAGTATCACATTGTTTTGACTACTGTGACTGTGTAATACATGCTAAAGTCAGAGAGAGCAAGCCCTCCCATTTTGTCCTCTTTTTCGAGCTTATTCCGGGCTTCTTAGAAAGAAATTCTAATGAAGTGGAAAACTGCAGTTGTGAGAAAAGGTCAAAAACATGGTGCTTAGGAATTCTTTGCAATGACAACAATGTGGCTACTCAATTTTGGAGTGTAGCGAGAGCTATGATTTGAGAATTTATTGAAAGTCTTACTTCATCCACCCTATACCCCTAATCTTTCCCCTGTGTGTTTCTTTTTGTTCCCTAACTCAAAAAACATTGAAAAGAACATGGTTCAAGTCTTTCAAGGATGTCCAAACTGCCATTTTTACATGGTATTAATCAAAAAGCACAAAATTATTCTGGAAAAAGATATATAGAAACATTACCTTCAGAAATGTATAGACTTAGCTGAGCCCTGGTGGTGCAATGGTTGTGTGCGGAACTGTGGCCCACAGGCTTGATGGTTCAAATCCAGCAGCAGCTCTCCAGGAGCAAGGCTGGGCTTCCTACTCTCATCAGGGCAGTGATAAAAAAAAGCAATGTATAGACAAATAAAATATATGTTAAGAAACAATAGCTTAATGTTTTGATATTTTTGTTTAATAAATATTTCTTTGATTTAGTAGCAATACTTTAAACTTACTCTCATATAATTTAACTAGCCTCCATCTGATCTAACTATCCTATGTGTTTTAAATCCTAGCCTTTTACTATTAATAAGCAGAACGGAAGGCAATTTTGCAATATTAGCATGACAGAATACAATCTGCAAGATTGACTTTTAGCTTGCATTAATTTCTTTTAAAATATATGAGAATTTAAACACATGAAGGAAAATCAGAGGGACCACCAGGAAAAAAGAAAAAAGAAAAACTGTAATAAGGGCACATACTTTGGACTTGAGATCTCTCTGCTAAGACCCGTATAAATCTAGGCGAAGCTTGATCTCAAGCCTCATGGAACTGGTGAATTCCAGGCTCAGGCGAGGACCTTTCCTCCCAGATATGTAAGCAAGCAAACCTTCCCTTGGAGCCCTGAATCTTAACCAGTTGCCTCCTAAACAGTGAGAGAATAAAGTTTGTTTGCAAAAGTATTAAATATTTGTCATGTTTCTGTCACACCAGTGCGCAATAATTAATTAAAGACTTTTATTAGATGAAACTTAAAAATAAATTGCCAGGTCTTAATTCCAAAGTATCTCTGGGTGGATACGAACCATCATTCTTTCAGTTGGCCACTAAACTAATCGAGGCACTTCCATGGCCAGTTAGATGTAGACTGTTGGACATCTGATTTTGGAGCTCAGTAAGGGTCTTCAGGAGTCCTCAGTCTATAGGCCATGGCTTAGGCCAATGGACAGGTCACCAGAGGAGATCACCAGATGAGCAGACAAGAGTGCCTAGGTCTGGACTGTGAGGAACTCTCACATTGGTTAAGTGTAGGGGCAGACTAGGGGTTCTGCAGGGCACCAGAGAAAAGGACACACTCAAGCAGGAAGGAACCAAGGAAAGACAGGTCTGAGCGATTCCTGAAGGAGGTTTACAACAGTATTAATTCCACAGAGATCTTAAGTGGGACAGAGATCGAGTCTTAGCTCACCCTGAATTATTGTACATTTTATATCTTTAAACATTGCATGGGAATAAATGGCCAAGTGCACAAGACAAAGGGACTTGGACACTGAGCTTTGGCTAATCTACTTGCGATTTTTTCATAAGATGATGATTTGGGGTAAAAACTTTATTGATGACTAGAGTGGGTCGGATAGGAGGCTTCATCAGATTTTTGCACTTTTTGTTGTTATTGATTGAAGATGACATAGTGTTCTCTTTCTGATAAAGCCAGCTCTATTAGCTTCCCACCGATTTCATGTCTGATTATTAAATGTTAATCTATTGAACTCTATAGTTTTAAGTAGAATTAAAGAGGTTTACAGTTTGGGACAAGTGCACCTTGTTCTTCCACATTAAACTTTATTACCAGTGTCCCCCCATCAGCAAATACAGCAAATAGGGGAAAAGCTCATTAGTAGCTGTTCTGTGTGGAGGCCGTGACTACTGCTGCATTTTGCTTTATTACAGCATTCTAGCTTGAAGGGGTTGTAGGATATGATTGCTTCCTGTTTATGATTATTACCCCAGATCCTTAGGGAAACCATGAACACAAGGAATCTGTGTGTAGAATTTGCATGTAGCTTGTGTGTGAAGGTCTGCTATTCTCTTCAGTTTTCTAAAGGGTTTCCACGGTTACAAAATATGCACCCTTTAGAAACATTATAAAATCAGTTTCAGTCAAGTAGATCGTGCCTCAAGCGATGTGCATCAAAATAGATTGTGCTCCTATGGCTGATTTTTCAGAAGTACATTGCCAGACTTTTCTTCCAAGGGACCTCAGGTTAAACTTGAAGCATCAGCCTTCTGGTTAGCCACAGAATACACTCATCATCTGCAGAATACAAAGACCCTTAAGAACATCACAACTCATCCTGTAACTAAAGCTGGAAATTTAATATATGTGATTTGATATGTTGATCATAAGCACAACAGGAGAATTACCCTGGGCCCATTTTCAGTATTATTTCACTTCAGTTAATGTGATTTTGTTCAATTTTGCAGGCGAGGAAACCGAGTTTAAGAGAATCCCAAGATCGCTTGCCCAAAACAATAGAGCTGGAATCCTATTAATCCTGCATCTCCCTGGTTTTACAGGCACCTGTCTCTTCCCGCTGACACTGGTTCTCAACATTCCTAATGCCTCAACCTTTTAATAGAGTTCTTCATGTTGTGGTGACCCCCCCCCAAACATAAAATTATTTTTTGCTACATCATACTATAATTTTGCTACTGTTACAAATCAGGAGAACCTTATGAAAGGGTCGTTCAACCCCCATAGGGGTTGCGACCCACAGGTTGAAAACCGCTGAGCTATGGCCTATTTAATCCTTCATACAAAATACTGCAGATTTCTTAGGTCACCCCTTCCTGAAAACCTGCTTCTAACACTTCTCAGGATATGGCCCGACCCCACCTACCTCTCTGTTTTTGCTGTTTTCTTCCTCTAAAATCTCAGATCTTTGGGAGCTCCCATGGAGCACCAGTGGCTGCAGAAAGCAGCATGGCCTACATTAGCAATTTGGTTGGTATTAGAGTCTACAGTGATCTGGAAACATATTTCTGGGCACTGACAAAATCTCTGCAGACAGACACACTGCTTTGACAATAGCACTCTACAGCTAAGAGCACCAGGATAAGGAAGAACAGGCAGGTCACTGTGTTTTCTGAGGATCACAAAATATAACTTCTGGCTATGGCAGCAATACTCGTGATAGAATAGTGGGGCAAGTTTGGGAGACACTTCTACTGAGGATAGAAACCATGAGGTGGAAGTTGCCTATCTTTTAGGAAATTTTGTTAGTCCGGGTAGACTAGAGGAACAAATTCAAGGACACGCATATCGATATAAGGAAAGGATTTATATACAAAAGGAATGTGACACTGAGAAGGCATCCCAGCTCTGTCCAGTTCAAAGTCATAGGTCCAATATTAGCCCATATGCCTGAAATCAGTCTATAAGGATACAGAATCCCAGCAGGGGTCTCCACATGGCTCCTTGCTTCCAGGACTCAGGGTCCATCAGCAGCAGAAGCAACTCATCGCTGGCAGAGTTCTCCAGGTGGCTGCCCCAGCTTCAGAGGTCTGACTCCATCAGGGCAAAGCTGTGTGGTCTCTCTTCTGGCCCCTCCAACTTCTCAGATGCTGCCATCTTGCTTGTCTGTGATTAATCGTCTCTGAAACTAACTCCCAACAACTGGGGAAGATAACTTCTCATCTTCACGAGGGAAATATCACGAGATTTCCCAGAAGTCTCAGGAGAAAGCCATGCCCACATAGAGGCCTCATTGGCTACTCAATGGCTATGGAGAGACCACATGGCTTTGCCCTGATGGAGGCAGAACTCTGAAGCTGGAGTGGCATGATGTTAATGGTCCCTGAACCTTGGAAGTGAGAAGCCATGGGGAGACCCCTGCCTGCACCGGGATTCTGCCCCCATTGACCTGTGACTTCCTGAGTCGGAAGGATACTTTATAGACTGGTTTCGGGCATATGGGTTAATATCGGGCTTATGACTTAGAACTGGACTGGACTGGGATGCCTTCTCAGTGTCACATTCCTTTTGTATATAAACCCTTTCCTTATATTGATAGGCGTGTCCTTGAATTTGTTCCTCTAGTCTACCCGGACTAACACAGAGATGTTTCTGGATTTTTCCTGCACTGGCAGGGTGTATACAAACAAGACTAACCTTTGGAATACTCATGGGGACACAAGCAAAGAAAAGACTGAGCTTGCTCTGAGTCCAAATGAATGAGTAGTGTGTCCTTGAGGAACAGATATTCCCTCTAGCTCATGCTGTCAACAATGTCTTGAGTTCTAGGATTTTTTCCTTTTTATTTGAATGATGTTACTTGCACATCTACTTTGGTAAAGTGAAATTTCTTAACATGTCTCTTACCAAATGATTGGTTTGGACTTGACAAAGAAGAATGAAAGTTCTAAAGACTGCCAAAGACTTGGAAAACATATGCTACATAGAGGCAAGGATGACACGATGATACTTCATCTCATGTACTTTGGACATGTCAGGAGAGAACAATCTCTGGAGAAGGACATCATGCGTGCTTAAGTAACGGAATAGCAAATAAACAGAGGATTGATTGAGTCAGAAGCTGCATCAGTAACCAATCATAGTAATATTCATGAGGATGGCACAAAATCAGGCCACATTTTGCTCTGCTGTACATAGAGTTGCAGTGTTAGCTCTGACTGGAGTGGGCTTGGAACCAAGAAACAACAAAACACTGAAAGGAAAGGTTGGTAAGTCTCAGGTTCCACTTCCTTGTGTATATGACAGTCATTTCAGAAGCAGAGAGAGAAAGAATTCCTGGTACCAAAGAAAATGAGCCACCAGTAGAACACATTCAGAGTCCCTGTCTCAAGTGGTGGAGGAATAAGAGGCAACACCACTCTGAAACCAAACTGAGGCAAGGAGACCATGGAACGGAGCAGAGGAGCAGTGCCAAGACTGTGAGACTGCAAAGCAGTGAAGCAGGTGGGCTCTTTGGTCTATGGAGGCCAGCAGCAAAGGGGCCAACTCCTTGTCTGAGAGGCTGAAGACCAGAAAGAGAGGCTTTGGTGCTAGTTGACAAGAAGCACTGCCATGGACAAAAGACTAAATCTTTAATATTTTCTGGTTTGAACTTGGGGCAGGCTGTTAGCTTCCCTACTAAACTGCCTTGATACTTACTATTGTCTGGAGTTCTATGTAGCTATTGCAATGAATTATTGGACCCAATAAAGAAGTAGAGTGCTGTGGTATGAATAGTTAGTGTCAGGGTAAATAGGTCAGAGAAGGGTGGAGAGTGGAGGTAGGTCTGCCCTCTGCCTTGTGGCAGTTGGCTATGGGTAGATGTGGATCTGGATTCTCCGTCTCTTTTGTGGAGTCAAACAAGATCAGATATGGCCCTCATGCCCTTTTGCACCTATTTACATTGTTTTTCCATTTCGCATGATTGAAAGGGGTGTGTAGGTCATGAAAAGGAGTCTTTGGTTGATGTAGGAGAGGAATTACAAGGTTAGTAGTTGAAACCTACCAGCCTCTGTGATGTAGAAGGATGAGGCCATCTGCACCTATAAAGATTTGTAGCCTCAAAAACTGTAAGTAGAGTCACTGTCTGTTAGATTTGACTGAATTGCAGGGAGGGTCATTTGTTTGTTTGTTTTTTAGATTACAAAACCTCATCAGTCGTCATCCAGTGTGTCGATAGGTGGTGTTATTAGGCACTTTCAAGTTGTTTCAAATTTAAAGGAAACTTGAACAGAATAAAACACTACCATACTCACCATTGTCATGGTTTTGACTGCAGTTGCATCTACTATGTCATTTCATCTAGTTCAGGGTCTTCCTTTCTTTTTACTCCCCTTCTACTTTACCAAGCACGATGATCTTTTACAGAGACAAGTCTTTCCTGATGACATATCGAAATGCATGAACAGTCTTGCTGTACTTCTTCCAAGACACATTTGTATGTTTTTCTGACAATTTTTTCCAACATCATAATTCAAATATATAGATTCTTCCTCAGTCTCCTTTAATGTCCAACTTTAACAATCTATTTCAAGAGCTACTGAAAATATTATCAAGTGCACCTTAGTCCTCAAAGTTACAGAATGTGTCTTCAATATTTTAAAGAGGTCTGGTGTATTAGAATTGTCTGATGCTTCTTCTATGAACAGAGAACTGAGTTCAAGACTGTGGGTCCATGCAAAAAAATATTTGAAAACTTCAGTCTTCTTATTTTATCATGGTGTTATATGTAAGTCCAGTTGTGAGAAGCTTAGTTTGCTTTACATTGATTTGCAATGCAGAAAGCTACAGTCCTTCATCTTCATTGGGGGGGGGCTCCCAGTAAAGGAAACATATCTGGAGTAGAATTACAAAATTCCTTCTTCCCTTCCCCTCATTTCTGGACTCACCTTACCTCTTGACCCTTAAGGGTAAGAATTTCCCTAAAATTATTGAGGAATGCCTGGATGGACCCCCTAAGGAAAGGTGGTATGTGGTGGTTTCCAGCCAAAATGACATTGATCATCAGCCCATCTGTAAATGTAGATGATTAAATAGAACAAGCTTAACTCTCTCTAAGGGTGTTTAAGGTCAATAGTCAGTGCCCTCAATTTTTCTAAGCTATTATGTGCTTGACTTAGAATGTAGATTTATCCATGAAGAAGTGTAGCCAATGGACAAGATCTATATATCATAGCTACAATTATTCCCAGAACACTTACAATGTGATAGGCAAAATGTTAGGGGCTTCACAATAACCACTATAAAGAAGGAGGTATTAGTGTAGCTTCAAGGCTGTTAAAATTGGACTTGGCAGCTGAGCCCTGGTGGCACAGTGGTTGTGTGCAGGGCTGCAGCCTACAGGGTTGACGGTTCAAATCCAGCAGCAGCTCTCCAGGAGTAAGACTGTGCTTCCTACTTCCAGCAATGCAGTGACGAGGAAACAAATTGGAATTGAAATATTTAAGTGGCTTTCCTAATGTGGCAGTCATGTGCTTATGTTAATTTTATAATTGAAATATAGGGGTGGAGTCTAGCCTGTTAATCTGGATATAGCCATTGAGTAGCCAATGAGACCTCTATGTGTGCATGGCTTTCTCCTGAGACTTCTGGGAAATCGCGAGATATTTCCCTCATGAAGATGAGAAGCTATCTTCTCCAGTTGTTAGGAGTTAGTCTTAGAGACAATTAATTACAGACAAGACAAGATGTCAGCCTCCGAGAAGCTGGAGGAGCCAGCAAAGAGACCACACAGCTTTGCCCTAGTAGAGCCAGACCTCTGAAGCTGGTGTGGCCACATGGGAGACCTCTGCCAGCGATGAGATGCTTCTGCCACCACAGGATGCTGTTGATGGACCATGAGCCTTGGAAGCAAGGAGCCATGAGGGGACCCCAGCTGGCACTAGGACTCTGCACCCACTGACCTGTGACTTTGTGAGTCGGAAGGAGAATTTATAGACTGATATTTGGCATATTGGTTAAAATCGGACTTATGACTTTGTACTGGACTGGATTGGGATGCTTTCTAAATGTCCTATTTCTTTTATATATAAACCTTTTCCTTATATCCATATGCGTGTCTATGAAATTTGTTCCTCTAGTCTACCAGACTAACACACCTGAAGTCACATAGTCCAATGTTGGATTCAAATTTAAGGCTACCTACCAAGAATCCTGTGTTCTTTCCACTGTGTTCTGGTATAAAATCCAAAAATGCAGTAATCCAAATGTGCTCACAGAACCAGAAGAAGGAAGAGTTTGGGGATATTTTGGAGGAAGTGTCCATCTGAACAGAGTCCTTATGTAGGAGCAAGATTCTCAGGACGCTCAGGGCAAGGCCTTTCTGGGATTTAGCTGCTTATTTTCATGCAAACCTCCTCACAGGAAGGTGCCACATCCCAAGGAATTGGCGCACCAGGCTTGTTGTTTACGCAGCTTGACAGATTGTAGATACCAAAAGCTGCCTGCGAAGTAAGATAGAACATGAGATTTCCAGTGTAAACTCATGTTACTTTTTCTTTAGAATATAAAGGTCTTTTAAAAGAAAGGGGAAAATTGCAATAAAATGGATAGTTTGGTGTGCTCATGGGAACTTAGAAAGAGCAATTAGGTATGTCACAGAGAAAACCATTTATGAAGGGCAGTGATTGTCCTCTCCCCCCCCCCAAAAATAAAATCATTTATGTTAAAGTCAAAAATTCGGGAGTCTTCCTATTCCAATGCCAAATGAGAGGTGCTGGGTAGTCTGATTACTATTAGTTTTTATTTGTTCTTTATTTTGACAGATTGGTAATATAGGCAACAAATTTGAGATTTATACAAATAACTAGTTACAGGGCCTATTATTTATATTATTTATCCCAGATATCTGATGGACAGCAGTGCTAATTCACAAATCTTTTCTGTCTTTTGTTAAAGGGGTATGAGGAAGGACAGTAGATCTTGACCAGAAAGAACACATTGATGGCATATGACTTTTTAAAAGGGTGTCAGTGAATCTGTATTAATCCAGGGTTTGGAACTTCTGAGTTCATATATAGGGTGTGACGGTGACACCTTGTTTCTTAGCTCTTCCCTCTGTACCTCTCGGTCACTTCCTCTCACTATTCATCCACTGTTGGCCCTCTTTGGCTTACTCTAAATAGCAATCATTCTGTATGTATGCAGTTGACAGCATTATTGATGTCCTTCACTGAGAATTTAAGTACTTAAATCACTTTGAAGGTTCCTTGTGGTACAAATTTGATTACAAATGAAAATGTTGATGACCTGAACCAATCCAGCATCACTGCAGGAGAAATACCTGAAAATCTACATTTTAAAATATTACAACCATTTTTCTTGCATGCTTAATGAAGAGCATGCTGCAAGCTAATTGTGCCCCTGGTCATTTGTCAATTCTTCCTTCAAGGTCAGTGCCACTTTGGAAACTGGTACTGAAATGAACATCCTGGGGCCAAAGGTATGACTGGGGGCCTGCAGCAACTTCTGCAGCAGCACTCAGGTAGCAGCAGATGTGGATAGGACGTCTCAAACTCGGGCACTCTGATGTCATACAGCCATCCAGGGTCTCCAAATCTGCCCCCGGTGGACAACAGAGATCACAACACATCATCAGCAGGTTCTTTTCAGTTTGGAGCCTCAGCCAGCAGTACCAGCAGTGAGGTAGTCTCTCAGAACACATTTGCATCATTTAATACTAATGAGCAGAAAGATGAAAAGAAAGTTTAGAAGGAATTGTAAAAGATATTGAAGTTTTTGAATTTTCGTGGCAGTGGATGCTGTCTGTTTATTCACCAATGAAAGATAAACCTAATATTTCAGGCACTTATTGCTATGAAATTCTTAATAAAGTCATCCAACAACTAGTATTATATTTTCTTGATGGCATATTTGAAAACATGGGAAGACTTTTAGAAGATTTCAAAAATAAAGAAGCAAACAATAGAACAGCAAAACAAGGAATTCAGTAAGGAGATAGAAACCTATGTAAAAAACAACTAGCTATTCTGAAGTTTAGTAAAAAAAATAAAAAAGTACCTTAAATACAGAAGTAAAATGGAAACCCATAAAATTAAGATGAATGAATTAGAAAGAAAGACTCTGAGATTACTCACTTTGTAGACCCAATGGAAAAATATGAAGAGGGCATAAGCACTCTGTGGAACAACATGTAGAGAAATAATATACACATGCTAGAGATTCTAGAAAGAGGAAAGAGAAAATGAAGTCAAGAAGATATTTTTGAAGAGATAGTCATAAAAAATTTCCCAAATCTGGAAGATGAGGTTATCAATTAAGAAGCTATCTGTGAGATCCATATAGGTTAAACTTAAGAGTAACATCACAAGACATACCACAATTGAACTTACCTGGTACAAAGATAAAGACTTTTGAAAGCAATGTAATGTAAGGGAAATGTCAATTGCAAAAGAGTGTCAAAAAATTAAGTGCTGATTTCTCACCAGTAATTATGTAGGCAAGAAGGAAAAAGGTTGGCATTTACAAAGCCCTGAAAGAACCAACCAGAAATAATTTTTTTGAAATCACTTTATTGGGGGCTTTTACTGCTCTTATCACAAAACATACAAACATACATACATAAATGCATTGTGTTGAGCACATTTTTCATATTTGCCATCATCATTTTCAGGTGTTAAAGAGAAACGAAGTGATTTGGTAATAAAAAGTCTCAATAATAATAATAACAAAGGAAAAATATATTTATAAAAATAATGTAGCTTTGAAGGTCGGGAACAAAGAAGCCATCAATCTCACCAGGAGAGTGGGGTAGGGGAAATGTTTAACAAAATGTTTGAAATAAATTTTTCTCTTTTGGAAATTAATTTCAGTGAAGATAAATGAACTAAATATTCTAATCAAGGAAAAATGGTAGTCTGGACTACAAAGATGACATGTCTATATGACAAGGGGCACCGCTTAAGGATAACTCGATAAGCAGATTAAAGTGGGGGTGGAGATAGCTGACATAACAAGTAAGCAGTAACACAAAGTGAACAGAATTAGCAATGTTTATATATGACAATGTTTTAACTGAAGGTTTAGTGTGAAACAGTGAAGGAGATACGCTTCACCTTTGGAAGATGGCTGGACTATTTAAAAATGGAGTAAAGAAATAGAAGACCTGCATAATGTAAAACATTTGGACTCACCAGACATACAGCACACCACTCCACAGTAGCACAGTATTCATTCTGCTTCATAGAACAGGTTTGGTGCAGACTACTTTTGCACACAAAGTAAATTTCAGTAAGTTAAAAAAAATTGAAACCTAAAAGCATCTAATGTGACCAATATAGAACAAAGCTATTATGTCAATAACAAAACCAATAAGAAAAGCTAAATAAATTTACAGAAATTAAACACCATTAAAATTACACATTCACTGGGTTATCAACAAAATCAAAAGCTATACTTATAATCCTAAGAATGTAGTCAAAGAGGTAAAAATTATTAATTTTATTGAACCTTGACCCTAGATCATTTTAGTAACCTCTGTGACAAATTTCAAGGGATATTTAGTGTGTTTTGCTGCAGACCCAAATATAATGCTTTAACTGAGAAAATACCTATGAGATTGAGCTGTGAGTTGGCCTACTCACTTTATTCACAGATCATTTTTGTTGCAAGAATGTGCCGTGGACAGCTGATGACTATTTGAGGACAGTCATTGGCAGACAACTTTTCAAACTACCTGTTACTTCAAATAAACAACTAGCAGTTTTCATTGCCATGACAAAACGTAAATTGCTATGCAGAAATTAGGATTGTGGATTACACTTTCCTGCCGCCAGCTTCTCCTCAGTTGATATTAATGGTGACATTAACAAGGAAACTTTTTGAATAATGTCATATGCCAACATTTAGAAGCATTACTTGGGGAACCAAATGTTACTAAAAGTCCACTATAAGGGACTGAGCCCCTGTGGCGTAAGTGGTTGAGTGCGGAACTGCAGCCCGCGGGTTTGGCGGTTCAAATCCAGCGGTGGCTCTCGGGAGCGACACTGGGTAGCGCCCACGACCACCAGAGGCAGTGATACATACTTGAAAGATTAGATAGAGACTTTATGGAGTAGTGAGTTTGTTCATGAGGGAAGGGGCAAATGGTTGTATAGCTGCACAAATGTAATTAGTGTCACTAACTTGTAAATGTAGAAACTGTTTTATTGTGTATGATCTCAACAAAATTAGGAAAATCTTCCCTTTTCAAAAAAAAAAAAAAAAGATTACAACCAAGAAACCCCCATGGAGCAGTTCTACTCTACAACCCTTGAGGGTGCTATGCGTCAAAATTGACACAGTAGAAAGTACAATCCATTCCACTGATCCTCCATGTAAGTCTCTCCACTCTATCACAGGTTAGTTGCTTTTCCTCAAAAAATCTTTGGGCTGCGGCCCACTGGGATGGAGGTTCAATTCCAGCAGCCGCTCCACAGGAGCAAAGGCTGGGCCTCCTACTCCCACCACAAGAGGGCAGTGATGCCCCAGAAAACAAAAAACAAACAAAAATTATCTTTGCAATCTCCTATTCTTGCTTCCTATTCTAACTTTACTCCAGTATTTTTTTCTTTCTGTATTACATTTTTTTCCTTTTTCCTCTTTCAATGTACCTTTAATCCACTGGTAAGCGGAAAGATAATCTGTGTTTTGTCAGTTGTAAACTAATAAAGTGTGTTCAAGTCGTAGCCAATAGTTCAGGTATCAAGTTCATTACTAAATTCCCTAAGTGGAGTTCGATATCAGGAGTTATGTTTCCTCATATGCATTTCATTCTCTTACTGAAGTCTTGGCTTAGTAACTTAGTAACTCAGTAGTTTGGAAAAAAATCTGGGTCTAAATCTATGTTCTTGAAAGACAGCTAATTACACACGTGGTTCTCAACACTTAGAAATGGAATCAGTAAACCCCTGAAGGGTCTTTGACAAGTAAAAAATTCAACACATAGGAAAGGGACTTATTCACACACACACACACGTAAAGAGAGAGTTTGTTTCTTCCTAATCTAAAGGCAAGTCTTCAGCCCCAACTATTAGCTGGAGCTCTCACAACTCAGAAAATATATTACTATGTTTATGCAGTTTTTGTAAGAGACCAGAGGAAAATATTCTTGTCTTAGCACTTGTGTGTGAGCTTGACAAGTCTTCTGTGGCTGTGAATAGTCCTGGATTGGGGTGTTAAAGGAACCCTGGTAATTCTACCTCTTTGTTAGGTTCAACTCATGTGAATCCATATAAAATGAAGTTCTTGGTAACTTCAGTCATTTATCCATTTATCATGATGTTGTCTGTTGTTGCAGTTTAGAGGATTTTTATTTTCTTTTCATTGAGCTGTAATCTATACCGAAGGCTATAGTCTTTGTTCTTCATTGTTGAGTGTATATTGTTCGGGAGCATTCCTCCAATTCTGATACTGCCATCTTCTTTAAAGAGTTCAGGCTTCTGAATTATTTTCTCACCTTATATTTGCAGTTCAAGGACAGGATCATGATGCATACCTTTACTGATGCTAAATCCTGCAGTGCCCCCTTGTTCTGTTCAGAAAGCTGCCTCTTTTCCCATGAGTACAATGAAGTGTTCTGGAATGCCTATGCTTTGTAAGAGGAGCCCTTGTGACATAGGAGTTACTCAGTGGGCGATGATTAGCATTTTGAAACCAACAACCACTCCTCAAAAGAAAATGAGGCTTTCTACTGCCATGAAGAATTACAGTCTCCAAAACCCACAGAGGTAGTTCAACAGGATACTAAAGGGTCACTGTGAGGCAGAACTGACTTGATAGCAGTGAGTTTGTTTCTCTGGTTGTGTTCTTTGTAGTGTTATAGATCATTTGCTATGATCTACTCAGTCAGATGTCTTTGCATAATCAATAAAACACAAGTGAGCATCTTTCGTATTGTCTGTTTTCGGCCAAAATCTATCAGACATTAGCAATAATATTCCTTCAGTGATGACCTCTTCTGAATCCAATTTGAGTTTCTAACAGCTCCCTGTCAATGTACTGCAGCAATATCTTTTGACTTAACTTCAACAAAATCTTACTTGCATGTGATATTAATGATAGTTTTATAATTTTCACATTCTTTTGGGTCACCCAACAAGTGTGCATTAGTGCAGCATATTATCACCATTTATTCCCTCCCTGGAGATGAAAATGCTATTAGGTATCAAGGCTTTATTTCATGAATATTTATAAACTATGCTATATTACATTTATGATAATTAAGAATATAATCTGGATTTTAGTGCAATAATATATTAGGTATCTGATTTGTAATTAAGAACATTATATATATTTACCTTAATATTACGGGAGTGGAAGAAAGTGGGCTGAAGGAGAACGAGAAAAAATCTATATACTTGCTTTTTCTAGTGAAGCATTCTAGTAGTGATGTTCACGGAACATAATTTGAGATCTGTGCATTTGGACCCTGACAGGAGTTCTATAGAACTGATAAGAATGGAGAAGTTCCCAGAGGAGAAGGATAGAGGTGTCAGACTTCAGCCAGGTGTTCCAAGACGTGAATACAACATACTGGCACGAAGCAGGAAGCCAATAGAGAGATCTACATGG